>SSHR01000890.1:0-111138 GCA_006518225.1 Fusarium neocosmosporiellum | reverse complement strand
TATATTTTATTAAATAAAAGAATTACCCTGACTTAGAAAATATATAGGAACTACTAGAGTACCTTATAAATGCCTAGTAACTCCTAAGAAAGTTTCACTAAGATTAAACAAGGGAGAGGCATTAAGGAAATCCTCCCCTAACCCAAGCATAAACCAATTAATATCATTCGGAATATAATTAACCTAGAGATCCCTAATCATAGCACCCTTATAGGCATCCAATATCAACAGCAGGTTATCCTGCTACTTAACCTCCTATAAACCTCAATGGATAGCCTCGGAATATCTCTCCTTTACCTTATTTTTAATCTTATAAATCCACGATAAATAACCAGCGGTAGCAGCTAGATAAGACTATAGAGTAGCCATCTCCTTATAAAGCTTAAGCAGATTCTTACTCGCTTTATCTTTATTATTCTCTAATTTCTTCTCTTACTTTATTAAAGTTATTACTAAGAAAAGATTAATATTATATATGGAAACCCAAGATAATAGACTAATAAGAAGAAATAACTCTAATACCATTATAGGACTTATAGTTCTAAATATACTTACTATACCGACTAAAGTCAGGAGATATTATATACTATATGCCCTTCCGGAAATAATAAATATAAGGTATCTCGGCGTTATTACTAAAATCCCGGATTAAATTAATAAGCGCCCTAATCTTATATTCTTTACGGATTTACTTAAGCTCCTTATTAACTTTGCGAGTCTAATAGGGTTTACGGGAAGACTATTTAGAAATACGGTTAAATATCGCGTGACATAATAATAAAAGGATTAAATTAAGATTAACCAGAAGAAAATCCACGTGGCTAAGATAATAGGTCTTAAGGATAAGACCCAACGGAGAGGGGAAATCATATTATGACCCTAGCGGTTATATCATATATGCCCCATAGAAAGCCTAGAGCATATAGCCAATCATAAGAGATAGACCACTTGGCTATAGAAGGCAGGAACATAGCCTTTAGGAACGCTGCGTCCTAGGAACACATCGTTCCAGGAACGACTCATCCTAGTACATATTATTCCTTTGCCCATTCCACAAGTATATAAAACACGCTCATTACACTTTCTTATATACTAGCTACCTTAGCTATCAATACAACTTAGTTACACTCAATACCCTTAAGCACATTACCAGACGTGACTTACACCCTCTTACTCAGACTACGCCCTGCACTCTCTGCCAACATAAACCCCAGCACGACCGGTTTATCCCTTGGGAAACACACGATCGTCACAGTTAAACCGCGTTGCAGAATAGGGGCCCGGTGCATCTATATCTCTATTAAAGTAATTCATAGCTATAATTTAAAGTAAGGGACTTAGGGGTATAACGATAACTTCAATAGCTCTTAATACTCCTTTTAAAAATAAAAACAACAATCTTTTCATATCACAGTCTTCTTCCCCTACTCCTACGCCATCAAGAACTCCTTCCTCGACACCCGGTATGCCTACGCGCCTATACCTACCATCTAGCCCTAAGTCTATCGCAGCGCAGCTTACAGACTTCAACCTCAAGAACCCAAGCCATTTAACTATCAATACCCTTCCTCGCATACAAATTGGCCGTCAGACCTTCTTCCTACACACATGGCTACACTGCCGCGCGAAGCTACGGTCTTTCATTATGGACTACGGCCACGGACTAATTAAAGTCACCGGCAACACCCTCGGCGACACTTTTTAGGTCTATAGACTCTATGACGAGCAAAAAAAGCCGGCTAACCTCTTCGCCCTTCGAGCTACGTCGTCTGCGATCTCACACTTAAAGGGGCAACATAGGGTCATAAAAGAAGGCACGCCTAGGTCCCCTTCGTCAGCTGCTTCTTCTGCCCTCGCCGCCTTACGATCTCACGCCAAACCTCCCCGGCAGACTACGAAAGCTACCGCCGAAGCCTTCAAAGTCACCCTGACCGACTGGGTCATCGAATCCAACGTTCCTCTCAACGCCGTCAGTCATAAGACCTTTCACCGGCTCCTTCGGACCCCTCCCGAGGTCATCAACGCCGCCCTTCCAAGCCACCACGAGACTATGAAGCAGTGGGTTATAAGCGACTATAAGAAGGGTCAAGAAGTCATCAAAGGCATGCTAGGGGAGGCGAAGTCAATAATTCATATTAGCTTCGATACATAGACTTCACTAGGGCAACATACCCTCCTAGGGGTCATCTACCACTTCATTGACTCTGCCGGTCAACAAAAGGATAAGCTACTGGCCCTAAAGTGTATTACCGGCCCTCATTCCGGCGCCAATATCGCTCCTTTAGTCGCCGAAGTCATCAATAACTATGACATCCAAAATCTCGGCTTTTTCACACTAGATAATGCCTTTGTCAACGACATATACCTTCAATCCATCTTTACAGATTTCCTTCACTTCCTTCCGCGGCAGCCTGCCTTCACATACGTCACAACAGCCCGCTTACACTACTGGGGCCACATCATCAACCTTGCCGCCAAAGCCTTCCTCGAGCCCTCAGAGCGGCTAAGATTAGGTATTCTTAGCGATGAGGATATTATACAGCTTAGCCCCTTAGAAAGGGAGCATTTAGCTAAGTGGTTACGCTCCGGGCCGGTTACTAAGCTTACTAACACAGTAACCTTCATCCGCCGCACTCCATAACGCTAAGAAGCCTTTTCTCTATAGGTCTCTAGCGTGGTCTCTTCTGCCAATAAAGATAACCCTCTCTTCCTTACACACCACAACCTACAGCTATATGCTAATAACCTCACGCGTTAGAATTCAGCCTTCTATATGATTAAATGGGCCTTACGCCTAAAGCAGCCGCTGCAGCTATGGATAGGGGCAAATACGATGGAGAAGGAAGATAAGCGCCTACCTACGGATAAGAGATTAGTCCCTAAAGATTAGAGGGTGCTAGAGGAGATCATAGATCTTCTTCGCCCCTTCTAAAAAGAGACTATGCGCTTCCAATCCCGACTCCCCGGCAAGATTAGGTGGATAATGCAGAGCCTCTTTCGCCTAAGATCCCACTTCAAAGCTAAAAAGGATCGCCGATCTCCTGACCTCGCTACCGGCTCTAAAGAAGCCCGCCGACCCGCCCGTACGATCATTCAGTCACGCCGCTTTGACGACTATGAAGTCGAGTGGCAGCAGTCATAGCTAAGGAGTTACAATTAGGCCTTTCCTGCTGTTGCCGGGCATGACCTTAGCAGCGATGCAAGAGAATACCTACGCCTATTCTATCAGCTAGCCCTTAACCAGCTAGAGCGCTATAAGGAGCTGCTTAACCTCACGCCGGTCTACTGGGCAGCTATTATCCTTCATCCGGCCTTAGGTGCCCGCTTCGTTAATCATGCCGTGCCTACGAAGGCAGACTATATCCTTAGCGGCTTTAAGGACTTCTACTATAGCAATTAGGCTATCAAGGACCCCGGGCAACGTCATACCACGCCGGACGAGCCTACCCAGCGGGAAGGCCAGCTGCCGGACCCTTTACCCAAGGATTTCTATGAGAATCACGGCGATGAAGATGGGGCTGCTGTATTGGAATTGAAGTCTTAGTTAGGAAGGCATCCTAAGAAGGTCTTTGACCCTATTGCCTTTTAGCAACGGCAATAATAGGCTTTCCCTACGCTATCTCAAATGGCGATAGATATCCTATCAATACCTTCAATATCAGCAGAATATAAGCGTATTTTTAGTCAGGCAAAGCCAACTATGGGGCCATAACGGCAGAGTCTAGCTGACCCGACTTTAGAGGCTATAGAGTGCCTAAAGAGCTGGAGGGGAGACACGTGACTTTCAATTCAATCTAATCAATTCAATTCAAAAAATGCCCTCACAATTCAAGTCTGACACCTCGCAATTCAATTATCTGAAAATCCTGCTTGAACTTGAATTGACCGCAGCGCTGTCTCAACCTCTTTGCCCTCGCTATATTTCTTCCCCTGAAGTTCCTCCTTCCACACAGGCCTTTCACTTCGCCCACGTAACGGCTGTCAGAATAGCCAACGCGCCGCTTTTACTTGTTATTGGTCTCTACGAGAGGCGTCGGCAATGGGCTACAGTACCCTCAGCAGGAGCGAAGCCGTCTAGACGGTGGCAGTTCATAGGTTTCTCGCCCCATGGTGATATACAGGCTGTTTTCGAGGTTGAGCCCCCGTTACATATCCAAGAGGAGGCTGACGAACTGGATGGGTTGAGTGAGATGGGATTTTCGGATAACGATGCGGTCTCCAGGTTGTCGAGGGAGATGAGACCACCAGTCGTCTCTTCACTGAGCAACGCAAAAGTAGAGAGCCCGAGGTAGACGCCAGTGATTGGTATCAAAATAATCTTTATTGTGAGAGACAGCTTTTGGTGAGCAATCACATATAAGCGGCTAGACTTCCCTTCTGCAGGACCCTCCAACTGGAAACAAGTTGTGAGCTTGTCTTTTCTTTTCTCTTCCCCTATTCCTGAAAAATCGTAAGCTTAGAGACTCGACGTCGCCCGCGCTGCATGTATATATAAGAAGAGGCGCAGGAAATTCAAAGAGTCTTGCAGCGAAGAGGCTATAAAAGCGGCGATCCGTGGTTGGTTACGTATCGCTTGAGTTTCGTCTCAGGATACCGTAGTATTTCTGGTCGTTTTGGTGGATAAGTAGCGATTGGCCATGGCTAATCGCTGAAACACCAGCACCATGGCCGGCCGGAAGGTGACTGTGAGCCTTGTGAGACACACCTGAAAATGAAGACAAGTCTGGTGGGTGCGCAAGGTGCATTTCCAGCGTAGGTAGCTGCTGTGCAGAGCATTCAAGCACCCGAATTCTCAAGGAGGGCGTTGTCTATTGTTCTTCTGCAAGAGACACTATCAGGTCTTTGTTTCTCAGCCTTGGCATGAGAAACGCCGTGTATTTGATACAGGCCAGAGTAATTTCCGCAAAATAAGCTTAAACAAACAAGCAGAACTCTGTTGCCAAGAGCTTTCTCAGGCCTCCAAGCAAGGATCGCTGTGTCTGGCCGCCATCGAGAACACTCTCCGCGCCCCAATGAGACGTGACGAAACCCACCTTCAACCGATGCTCGACCGAAGATTATCGGACCATTCCAATCGTTTCTTCAAACCCCCTGCTAAGCCGGGATCGCCATCTTCCGGGGGTGATAAACTATTGCTCCGCCACAGACACGGACCTGCTCCGTGGAAACAGGACCCCTCGAAACACCAGCCGTCGCGACATGCTGGAATGCGATTGGTTCCCGATCCGTCCTTTTCAGATCTCGAGTCTGGCTTTTGGGTCTCGAGTGATGCTTCATGATAGTCCGGATGAGTGAGTTGCTGGCTTGGCTCTGGACTTTGGTGCCGCTCTGCCGCGATGGAGATGGTGATGAGTCGAGTTGAGGTTGAGCGGATGGACAGTATAAAGAGAGGTGGTTAATTCTTGTAAATTCCATCATCAACAGCTTCAGCTTCAGCACAACAGCCACTTCCTTTCTTCCAAAGCCCTTCTGCCTCTCTTCCTGCTGGACAGGCCTTATTACTACTACTACTTTCTCTCGCTTCAACTCGCACTTGTTTATCAAACCCAAACAACAACCGCCATCATGCACGCCCTCAGGATCATCCTCACCTCCCTCCTCGCCACG
The DNA here is from genome assembly GCA_006518225.1 of Fusarium neocosmosporiellum. Classification (NCBI taxonomy): domain Eukaryota; kingdom Fungi; phylum Ascomycota; class Sordariomycetes; order Hypocreales; family Nectriaceae; genus Fusarium; species Fusarium neocosmosporiellum. The sequence goes on along the minus strand of SSHR01000890.1, from coordinate 105,531 downwards.
GCCCACCTCGCCGCCGCCCACAGCGTCATCACCAACGCCGTCGGCGACTCGGGCGGCCAGGGCATGGCCCTCGGCGTCGACACGTCGACCCCCCGCGACGGCACCCGGCGCCGCCCCTTCCAGCAGGACGCGACGCGGTTCCGCGGCGACCAGGAGGATACCATCGGCGAGACCATCGGCGCGGGCGACAACGACCTCGAGCAGGGCACCCAGGCCATCATGGACGAGACGGGTGACGACCTGCCCCAGATCACGGCCGGCGGCGAGCTCCAGATGACGCTGCACCAGGTCAACAGCGACGGCGCCGGCCCCTACACGTGCATGATCAACTCGGACGGCACCGCCACCACCTGGGACCAGATCGAGGTCACCCAGAACGTCGAGGGCAACGAGCGCGGCCGCAACCGCGACGGCGAGGCCCAGGACTTCCCGCTCACCGCTGCCATCCCCGAGGATCAGGAGTGCACGGGGACCGTCGCCGGCCAGGACAGCGTGTGCCTCGTGCGGTGCCAGAACCCGGCGCGGGCTGGTCCCTTCGGCGGCGTCGTCCCTGTTCAGATGGCGGGCTCCGGTGCCAACGACACTAACGCCAATCTCCCTGCTGGGCTCAACAACCGTCGCCGTGCGGTCCAGCTCAACGCTTAGGGGGGCTTGGTTCATCGATCGAGTGTCTGGAAAGTCACAGAGACGGCGTTGAGGCCACGGATGCAGATAACAGGGGCTGGGCCTCCTGAGTTGGCGACGAGGTAGAGGAAGGGGAGTGAGGCGGAGGGCTCATGAGGAGAGGGTGAATTGGGTGCTGAGCAGGTTGTTGAATAATATCCACTTATTTATACAAACCTATGCTTCTAAGACGTCTATTACCGATCTGGTTCGTTTCTTTCCGCTTGATTGCAAGTACCTATACATGAGTAGTTTGGGCTCCAGGGATGTGACTATTCGGCAAGTTGTGCAAAGTTGCCTTACTGATACTTTGATGTTGACTGCCAGTGAGTGATAACCACAGGTTCAGCATCATGTTGGGCATATGATGACGATAACTGATAAGCCGTACATCTTGAAAGAAAGATAACACCGAGTAGATGACGGAATTATCCATGGATAACAGGCTAGATACAGAGTTGGCGAGTCTCATTGGCCCAGAGTTAGGCGATCGCTGCGATCCGGATAACCGGCCGCCATATCCGATTACGCTCGGCTCGCACTATAAAGACGCCAACGTCCCTCAATCTCATGGCATTTCACTTTCAGCAGGTATTATCAGGTGGCACATAGACAGGCGTATGCAAGAACCTCAAGAACTTCTGAGCCTGCGAGGAAAAGGAGCAGCACATGCAATAGTTTTGCACGACCGACTCACGAAATACAGCCCACTGTTGAGTCTCATCCAGAATGAAGGCAATGTTTGCCTCCCATGTTGATGCCCGCTCCTTGCAATTGCGAAATACTTCTACGCGATCCGCCGTCGAGATATGCGACGAGACAGTGAGCGATGGGCTAGACTTTGACAGTCAAGACGGTTAAAGATGACCCCCAAGAAATCTAAACAATGCCAAGAGTAAATAGACTACCGAAGACTATATATTACTAGTAATACAGAAAGAAAAAAAGGAAAGACGAAAAAAACAATCTATAGGCCGTATAAACAAACAAAAGAAGCATGTAAAGATCTATCCCATGCAGTTATTCCATACTTAAGTCATACCAATTCACACCATCATCCAGTATCCTATGTTCTAATACGTAAAAGCATACCTCGTAGGCAACGTGAGCAGTCATGTGTTTTCGGTGGGAACCTTGAGAACTATGCTGGCCCTCACCTTGAGCTTTCCATAAGTTCATCAACTTCGATGATTGACGGCCCCCTAGCAGTCAGGACCGGGATAACCATCTTCATTTTTGTTCCGTCCGAGGAGTCTTGGGTCAATATCCTGCAAGCTCGAGCGCTGCTGGTCATCCTGCGGCAGCCTCCCAGGGGCCATTCCCTGCGCTCGGGGATCTTCCTGAAGAGGGGCACCCACGAATAGCCAAGAACTGATGGCCTGGGAGAAGTTCTGTGCAGGAGGGGCGGGTTGAACCGCGCCCTGCTCGAACTCTGGCTGGCGCCAGACTTGTGGAAGCTGCCCAGATGAGGCCGGTGGCTGGAACCAAGCGGTGCTGTCGACGATTGAGGTCGGCACCGTAGCCGAAGCCCAAGCCTGAGGGAGATGCTGCGATGCCCCGGCTCGGATGGTGTCGATCGCTGCGGCGGCGGGGAGGAACGTCTCAATAGGCTCGGTCGGCAGCGACAACAAGTCACCGTGATCAAAACCATCTCCGGACGAGGCCGGTAGCCAAATGTTGCTGCCGCCAAATGTCGGGTTCGGGGCTGAGGCCGGAGTTGGGGCCAAAGCCTGCATGGGATGCTGCGAAGCCGAGAACTAATGATGCCCGAGAATTTCTGATCGGCATTGCGGCGACAAACCTGCTCAAGGCTCTCAAAAAGAGGAGACGGGGGGCGCTGTTGTTGTGGGAATAGCCTCATCCATGCCTCATACCATTTGGCATCGTCAGTCTTTGCCAAGCTTCTTGAGATTCTGAAACTCTTCCGGGAGAAGCCGCCCGGTTTCCGGCAGGCTGGCCGACTTGCATTCATGTCGAATATGCCTATTCTTCTCGTCTTCTGCCTCTTCCCCCGTGAACTTGGTACGACAGCGGGCACAATAGTCGCCCTTGAGTAGATGAGCCCGGGAGAGATGCTGCAAGACGCGATCCCAGTTCGTCAGGTTGAGATGTCCGCAGTCTGGCCGCTGCGCGGGGTCTAACTTGTGAAATGGACAAGCGAAATTCTTGGTGGGAGATTCTCTTCCGTTGGGGTTCTGGACGCTGTCGCCTCCGTTGGAACCATCACCGCCGTTGCCGTTGTTGTTGTTGTTGTTGTTGTTGCCGCTGCCGCCGCCGGCTCCATTATTCCCGGGAGGCGGGTGTTGTTGGCCTGGTTCTCCGATCGATGTTTCTTTCCTCCAGATTGCCTGTCTCCGTCCCCAGAACCCTGGCGCTTGTAGCCGGAGGCGGATGAGTCGAACCCAGCACAGGCTTGGGGCGCCGGGCAGCTGGAGAGAATCGTGGGCAGGGAGGTAGGAACATCATTGGGCCAGAGTCCGGGGAAGGGTCCGGGGAAATCGACGTCGGCGCCACTCTTTTGCCAAGGCGGGCTGATGAGCTCCTTTGATGTCGGGGGTAAAGCGATCTGTACGCTTCGAGGTACAGTGATAAAAGCGTATATACTGTGGGAGAGCTTGTAACCTAACATGCGACAACTATCAGTACGACGTTTAAATACCTAGCCCCCGGATGGTCGCACGGCACCGGCGGGAACTCACCTTGTTCAACAATAAAAAGCGCCCCATGGTAGGTCAGGACGAGTCCCAAACCCGCTGTCTTTGTCGCTCTGGTGCCAACTGTGATACTGGAAGGGGCGATGTCGTTCTCCACCACATCCTCTCGCCATTTAACCTGCGGGAGGTAATTGCCCTTGCTGACGCCGGATAACTGCAGCTGGACCAGGCTGGGCCTCTCGGGCCCTAAAAGGGCACCCAGGTTGATTTGGACCGCCGAGACTCCCATGGCGAAGGAGAGAAGTGATGGTGATTTGACAGAAGAATCGTAGAATGCTGAATCTATATATATGCAAAAGGAATGAAGAATAATGCAAATCAAGAAGATGGATGAGGGACTTGGGGTACAAGGGTGTAAGGGGGAGGACAAGCGCCGAATATACATCTTGAGGCTGAGTCCGCGCAACAGTGTTTTTTTTTTCATTCGCGCAGCTGTGTAGACGAGGCAAAAGAGGCAACACTCTCTGGCCGCGACTTGGGCCTCTTGTTGTTTCTCGCGATGCTGTGGGTGTGGCCATGGTGTGAGCGTATTAGTAGTGGACGTTGAATTCACCACCCGTCCAATGTAGACAATAGAGTTTAGCAGGAACTGTTATTAGTGCTTCAAGGGAGGATGCAGGGATTGCTTCCACACAGGTGTGTGAGGTCAGGAAGAAGGACACGGTGGGTTGGCAAACGGCAATTCTTTCTGCAAACGGTTCTAACCAAGATCTGAGAAGTAACTATCCTGTGAGCGCTGAATGATACTGGTTATTGACCATGCTTCAGCTGAGCAAAGGTCAATTGTCAGGATAGCAAATAAACAGTTCATTCTATCAAGCTTCACACAGCTGTGATGCATGGGGCGCATTAGCGGGATGATCTGAGATGGGATCTAGAGTGATTGGTTGGAACGCACTCCCTCCTCCCCAGGGCCCCTGGACCAGGCTCCCGCGCAACTAACCTGGAGGGAGACGACAAGGCTGGATGAGGCTTGCGGGCAGCGACTGTCGACCCGGTTCGATCTGAATTGGAGATCGTTGCCGTCTCAAGTAATGCTTGCGTGCAGTTCCCGGAGAACACATCGACGCCAGAAACAGTTCTTTATTCGTGGGTTTGAGTACCAAACAACGCTCGCCAGAGAGGCCCTACACAGCTGTGTTTAATGGCGAGGGCCATGACGACGCGGATCTTCAACGCAATTGACTGGCGGCTGTCTGAAACTCGCCAACATCTACACGAGGTGAGCCACCATGTCTGGTCGTACCGTATTCTGGCAGCCGAAGTTGTAAGACGTGAGTCGGTGGGTTGCTCAGAGTTGGGTGGCGAAGCCGGCTAGAACGTGGTCCTTAAACTAGGTTCCCACCAACCTTATTCCCACTTTTGGTCCGCAGCAACTCCTGCCGCGGGGAACCAAATCTAGGGCCCCGGCTTAGGCTGGTTCACCACCGGCTCAGACCAATTCAGGGAAGCTCAGGGAAGCTCAGGCTAAAGCAGTAAGCGCTTAGTTCCCAGGATGGAAGGGGAAATTCTCGATGTCGGTTTTGGAGACGTGTGTTCTATGTTATCTAGTGTCCGTCCGGAAATAGTGCGCCGAATGCTCTCTACACCTTCTATACATTTAAAGATGACACACTCGATTATTTACGAGAAATCAATAAGCAGGGAAAGGTCAGTAATTTAACCCAAGATGAGCCATCGACCCGTGGGTATTTGGGTGGTTGTAAGGCTGAAACCCGTAACCCTAGGTGCTAGAATTCTGTGCTTTTCAGCCCGGTCTCTTCGCCGACTACTTCGCGCCTCCGTATGCAGCTTCAAAACACTTCTTTGCGCATAAGTATCTGTATGATTTTGAGAATCGGCAGGCCCTCATCTGTGGAGACGATGATCCGTCAATCACTGTTACAACCTTGAGAGACATGTGTAATGTCGTAGCCCAGGCTTTGGACTACCCTGGAGAGTGGCCAGAAATCGGCGGCATGCAAGGCACTCAGACATCGGTGCGTGGGATAATCTCACTCGGCGAGAAGCTTCGGGGAGGTGTGTTTTCCTCGCGGACTAAACCTGTCAGGGTTTATTGACACTGGTGTAGGGCCTTTCAAGATCCATAAGTTGTCCCCACGAGATGCAAGGGCTAGCAGAATCCACAAGGCTGGGTGGTATCCCCAACTAGAACACCGAAGTCTTCCGAAAGAACATCGAGATCATTTTTCCAAGCTCTCCGTAGCGAATTGGCTCATCAGCACTCGGATGGAAGGTTGGGTTGTGAATGACGAGTGGAACCGACGTCTGGACTACAAGTTTGAAGGCCTGGAGGAATTCCTAACTAGGATGGAAGGTAGCCACCCGTGGACTGCCTAGATGTCTAAGTAACGGTTACAATAACAGATGCATAGCGAGGATTAGCACAGAGAGGAGACAGAACGCGCCGAACAGAGTGATATAATCAGAGAATTTGGCGGTCTCTTCTAACAGTGAGGGCAGCGTCAAGGACAGCAAAGCGCTCGTGACCCGCCAGGTTCGGAAGGGAGGCGCATTTGTAGGCATCGAGGTCAAAGGCGGCGGCCATAGCTTTTGGGAGCCTTGCAACGACGCTATATTTAGCGCGAAGCCGTCCTCGCAGCTCGGCAATGCCTTCAAGAGCGTTAGTCGAGGCGTTTGTGGTCCACTAGCAAAGCGCATGCGGAAAGCAGTGGCGCAAGGGTTCCATGACTTTCCCTCTTCTTCTATCACGTGAAGAGAAGGGAGCTACTGACGATCGCTGACATGATCGGTTATCTGCATTGTCGAAGCCTCCACAGCCGTATCAAGGTGGTCTCGGCTCTCGTGGGCCGCCTCGTCGACCGCCTGCATCATGTTTTGGTCTACGTTTTTGATCACCGTGTGCAGGTTTGTTGTGATCGTCCTGCAGTTTGCAGAGCGAAGATAGCAATACAGTTGCGTGGATATCTGGTTCAGGAGGACCAACTAACACGTTGAGCGATGCTATACTCACGCATATGTTGCTCATGAGCTTCTTCAAAAACATTTGTTGCTCGGAAGTCCATTTTAGCTTCTTCATCCACATCGCCTTCCGACGTTTGCTCAAAGACGGCTGCGATGGTATACTGGCGGTGGTGTTCTGGTTTAGCAACTCATTGACTAGTTGTTGAATACCGAGAACGAGGGTTCGACCGTCGCGCAGGAGCCGTTCCAACTCACGGATTGACTCTGGAGGCCATCTCGAGTCGAGCCCTCTGGCTTGCTCCATGGTCAGACCTTGTTGGGTTTGAGCGAAGAAGTCATTCGCCTGTCCTAGGTCGTCTCGGAGAAGGTAAACGTCTCTTGGGGCGTCTTGCCAGTGTTCGCAAAGCCTCCAAAGGCCGGCACTGGTGCGGACCGTGACATCGGCCACGCCAACCACGCCTGCGAGCAGCTCCATGCGGTAGTTGATGACTTGAAGTTTAGGTCAATGTCGGAGCAACTATTGGCTCACGCTGTATATTTAGGGAGACCTCGACTTATCCATAACCTCGGCTCCTCCTCATGCAGTCGTATTATTGTTAAATTAGCATATATATCGTGATTGGGCCACTATACCTAACTATTAGTTGCGTACTTATCTTTTCGCGTAGTGGCTACTCTCGCGCCGGCCATATGGCCCAATCCTCCATGGCCAAGCCTTGTGCATTCATTCTACCCTACAGATCTAAAAATATCAACGTCCATGATGCGGCTAACTCGGACCGCCCACGCGTCTCCTCACGTGCATATTCTCGGGCCGGGGACTCACCTGCCTTTTAGAACCCTTGTCGTGTCAACATGGATTAGCTTTTGCCGGAGCACTCTGATTAGCTCGGATACTCCCTGTTGAGATCCAACCCAGCCTCGACCAGTGCTACGCTGAATTCCCCCGTGTGTAACTCGACAGCGAGCGTAAACAGTTCCCCGTGCTGTGCCGTAGACGCATGAAGTCGGTTAGGGCCAACACATGCCAAGGGGTCGAAACAAACAAAACAAAAAAGCAGACATGAGAGATACTGCGGAAATTTGCTCCCTCCCCATCCTCCCCAATGAGATGATTCCGGCTCTGCCGGATTCCCTTGACTGGGTTTCAACTCGTTTCGTGACCCCTGCTTTACTGCTCACTACGGTATACTCGGTGGCAAGGGGGCCTGAACTTTTGACTGCATAACGGCCCACTCGCTGCGTGCCGGGCTGCCAGTCACTGACGGAAATTCAGGCGATTCTGCCGTCGCCAAAGCGATTGGTGGCATCCGGAAGCGATCCGGGAATAATCCATAGCCAGATCTGAGCATTGTTGCCCCTGATGCTAGCAGTTTTGAGCCAGATGCATGCTTGGTATCACAAAAGACCCTCTGTCTGTCTGTTTGACAGTCGCGATATTCTTTCCATATCTACGTACCAACATTGGATTAGTCTACTGGCCAATATGTGACAATGCATGCCTTCGTCCTCCAAAGGATAATCTGGGATTGACATACCACGTACGGTTTATATTCGGGCCGTTGCAACAATGTCTCGACATTTAATCGATACTAACCCCGTCGTCGTTGGACGTCAATTGTGTCCAAGATCGAGCTTGGTCATTCTCAAGTAAAAAATCTCGACGTACAATTTCGCTATGCCAGGCGTTGCCAAAGAAGCCGTTGTGGTAAGCCCAACTGACCCAGTCTACCCATCTCTAAATCTGGATCATGATCAGCATATGCCTTGCTTGGATCATGACTCGCTTGCTAACTATGATCCATCTCGCAGCCCATCGAGGCCGTGCTCCTCGGGGTGTCAACGGTTCTCGTCCTGGCCCGTTTATTCCTTCGTACCGTCCGACAAAGCCAGAACCTCACCATCAGCGATTGGCTTCTCGTCGTTTCTCTACTCGATGCCGCCGCCCTCCTTGGGACCGACACGGCCTCATACAATCTTGGGGGGATGGACGAATTCGACCCCAACGAGCCGAAGCGTAGCACTGAGGACCAGATCACGCTGATGAAGGTCTCGTTTGCGGGCAACTACTTCTACGACACAGGCATCTACTTTCCGAAGCTGGCCTTGCTGGCACTATACTTCAAGCTCATCCCGCAGACCATGCCAGTCTTGCGCAAGGCTCTTTATGGCGTAACGGCTTTGACGGGAGCTTTCATGGTGACTACTTGCTTCTTGGATACTTTTTGGTGCGGTCCCAAGGTGTCATTGAACTGGGAGATTGATAGCAGCTGCACAACGTTTGACTCCAAGGACGTTTTCCGTATTGATTGGGGACTGAATTTCGTGTCTGATGTGTTAGGTGCGTTTTGACTTTTTTTCGCATCTAATGTCTACTTGAACCTCTGGCTAACAAGATGATGACAGTGTTTGCCCTTCCTTTCCCTCTTCTCTTTGGTCTCCAGGTCAGCAAGCGCTACATGGCTGGCTTGGTTGCCATCTTCGCATCAGGACTCATCACGGTCGGAGCAAGCATAGCCAGGTTTGCAACCGTCGAAGCTATTCACGCTTGGACCAATGTTTGTAAGTCGTCGTCCTCAGCCAGTCTCCGATACCTTTCATTAAATTAACCAACATGTCAAACACAAAATAGACGTGTTATCGATGACTGAGATGACCGCTGCCATTGTCGTGGTTTCGCTACCCGCTCTCAAGTCTCTTCTCCATGGGCTGGGGTTACGCTCCTCGAAACAAGGGACCACGCGCACGGGCTCGGGCTACAACAAGCATTCGACGACAGTAACGACATCAAGCCACTTCAACAAGTTGTCGAGTGGACGTGACCACGGGGAACTCTATGCCACTACCGCGCGAGTGGCGGTGGCCGCCGAGGAAGACTCTGGCAGTGAGGTGGAGCTGACCAACCTCCGAGGCATCTACAAGTCGGCTCGCATAAGCGTGACTTACCAGCGGCGCAGCGACGTTGACTGACAAGGGACGGGACGGAACGGGACGGGGAAGATGAAGGTAATTTATCAACGCTGGTTGTTGGTGCGTGTGTGGATGCGGGTGTGTGGGCATTGAAACCATGGGAACGAACCAACAACTCGTTTAAAAGGGGACCATTATCAAGAGAAGAGGGAAGGATAAGAATATGAGCTAGACTTTGTATCATATATAACCAGGCATATATAGAGGTTTCATGATCTTTCCGGTAGACGAAAAACCAGCTTGATGAACACACACCTGTGTAAATGTCGATTTTCATTCCTTGAAGCCTCCGCAACAAGCAGAACTGCAATCTTGTCAAAGGCATGACCAAAGGGGGTCCCTTATTGGTGCATTAACACACCACTGCTTCCCTGCTTCACAGAATGCAGATGTCAACACTTGCAATGTCTCATCGACTTGTCCTGTCACCAATGTCACCCTGTCGTATTCGTTGGTGCTAGGGTTACGGTCGGCTTGCGATTTTCTACGGGGATTCTCCCGCGGACCCGACCAATGATTCAGTCTCATTCTATCATTCCGGGGTGGGTTCCAGGAGGCAATACCACCTCAACCGTAGGCCCCCCATGTCCGATATGTCCCCAGGTCTCCCAGTCAAATCCGCGATGCAATGACTTGGTAGAGAGGTGTTGGTTGTTGGTTGTTCGTCCGGCTTTACGCCGTACACCTGCAGCGGATAAAATCCATCCTTCCACCAGAGAGCCAGGGACCTGTTACATCCAAAGCGTTGCAGATATTTTTTTTTCTCCTTAGCCGAGGTGGTTTTCCACTCGGCGCCGAATGAACCCAGCGCTGTCGTAGTATCTAAACTAAAGCAGACCTGCGGCCCTGCACCAAAGTGGTCGTTGTTCTTCACTCTCTTTCACCACCACCGCTCACTTCCTCATCATCTGATTTAGAAGACTGCGGCCCTTCACAATGGCATTTTTTATCGATGGAAAGGACTGTATGGTAAGTAAAATCTTGTTCTTTTGGGCCAGGCTTCACGGTCCATATACTCACAAGGCTATCTAGGTCTCTGAATGGATCTTGCTGGCGGCCTCCTATGTCTTTGTCGGCTTGCGTATTTACGCTCGCCTCTTCCGCCAGCGAGAAAGACTGTCATGGTCTGAAATCCTTCTGATCATTTCCGCATTCAACGCCCTCGCGCTCATCATCTGCGATACTTTGACTTTCCAAATGGGCGTCATGGATAGCTGGGAGCCATCCGTTAAGCTGTCCAAGGTAACATTGCCTAGCAAGCAAACAGATTACGTTTGGACATCGCTCACATGATACGTCTAGATCTCCTTTGCTTCCAACTACTTCTACGATGTCGGGATGGGCTTCCCTAAAATGAGTATGTTGGCCTTCTACTGGGCCTACTTCCAACCCTCCACTGGTATCAGCCCTGCCATGCGCAAGTCGCTGTACGGAATCACTGCCTTTGTCTGCCTGTCATACATGGCCATCCTTTGGGACGACACTTTCTTCTGCGGCAAGGACGTTTCCGTTCAGTGGTCTCAGGAGGAGGGAGCCTGCAGTGTCTTCTACGCGCCTGAGCCATTCATTCTCAATTTCACTCTGAACCTGGCCTGCTACATTGCCGGTAAGTTACAGCGTCTCTCTCACTCCCCAAAATATCTTGGCATGCATTAACTAACGCGTCTTTAGTCTACGCTCTTCCTCTTATCTTGTTGATCCAGGGTGTCATTAAGCCCTCAACTGGTGTCACTGTCACCTTCATCTTCGGCACCCTAACTATTTGTACCACTATTGTCCGATTCGTGACTCTCAAGGTCGGTACCGGACAGGAGAATCTTGTTTGTAAGTCATAACTACTCTTTCATGTCGATATAGGATTATCTGACGACTACTTTGCAGACCCTCTTAGTATGGTTGAGATGGCACTGGCCAATATTGTTGTGTCTCTACCTGGCTTGAAGCCGCTTGTGAACCGCTCTTCTAAGCATGAGGCTACAAGTGTGGTGATAGAAGTCAAGAATTAGGGAAAGGTTTAAAATAATAGAGTTTATGTGTTAGCAAGTATTAGATCTCTCTTATTATTAGAGTAAATTTCGAGGCTAGCCGCCTTATGTTTTCTTGTTATAATATTCTTAGTAGCATGGCATGTTTCGGTTCAACTTAAAATAATAAGAATGTGTTATTTATTAAGGTAGACCTACGCCGTATCATGGTCTCGCTGTGCAGCCACGAGATCTTGACATTAATTATCTTGACATTTTTTTTCTCCTGCGCAGCTAGCCACAAAAGCGAAGTCAGGCACAAGAGCAAAGAACACAGTTTTAACACAATATTAGCATCATCATAAACCTAAATCTAGAAACACCGAAACCTTCGAGATCTTGACATAGCTTCTCCGGATCAACATGATCCTTTCTCTTGAAGCATCGCTTGTCCCATCACATCAACGGCTCGTTCGTTCCGCGATTATTTTACGGCTCCGTGCGAAACGGGCGGTAACGAGGTATTTGCACGGCCTGAATTCGGACGTTAGACCGCAACCCAACTTTGTTGTCTTGACCGTTATCATTCTCCTCCGCAACCACGCAATTGTCTTTCTTCCCGCCACTCCTTATCCCCTAAAATATCATCGTGAAACTAACGCACGTCTTTTCTGATCCTCTAACGCTGATCCGCCCGCTTATGTGCCAAGTAGAAATCTTCGGTGGCCACTTTGACTTATCTCAACCAAAGTTCGTGGCAGGGAGCAGGCCTACTAAAGATTCAACCCCAAGATAGACGATGACGATGATGATAACAAAGACAGAATTAATGAACTAACAAAAACACAGGATAGTGAGTTAGCTGAACCATTGCTTGAGTAACACTCAACAGTTGCTTGCTAGCGATGTCAAGAAATATCGCACCAGAGTCCACTGTGGATGGGGACGTAACATCGAGGAGCGGTCAATCATTATTCAGAGACTTGGCGCAAACCTCTGGCGCCTCCCACGACCATCAATCAGTCTGTTCTAGACCTTCGTGCTTGAGCGGGAGGCCAAGATTGGTCCGAACCCGATCGTGTGAGTGGAACCACGTGCGTTGTAGCTCGGCTTTAATACGACCACCAACGCTAGTTCAACGACACCAACCGTACACATGATCAAGATAGTACATGAAGGAAGCTATATCTCGAATTTTCGCTTGTCTCGGTTTTTTTTCTTTGCGGCTTTTTGTTCTCTTTATTATCCTGTCCTCGTGGAACTGTTTTTTGCTGCTCACGCTGTAAATCAGCATGAAAGTCGCCGACATGTTGTGTGGCAAGGGCCACGAGAACGACACAGAATACCAGCCACTTCGTTCTTCCAGCCCCGACCCGTGGCAGGCGGAGACTGAGCCGACAAGGCCAAAGTCCCGTGTCCCAGGGATTCGCAAAGTCTGGAAGAACTTGGGGTGGACAGTCGTTATCGTTACAGGGCTGGTCGTGTAAGTCCACTGTGTCGTCCACAACTTACACAGCACCTGATGTGTTCTGCAGAGTAACTTTCTTCCTCGTGGTCTTTGGCATCGAGCGCTACTTTGTCCATGCCTACGAGTCTTCGGGCCTTTCGCTGGCCGATCCTTTCGAGGATAGCGACAATTCAACAGAGAGCGCCACACGATGGGTTAAGCGACTGTCCCCCCACGTGTCTCCCGTCATGGTCCACTCCCACAACGACTACCTACGACCTCGCCCCTTGTTTTCAGCCCTATCTGTAGGATGCGTGAGCGTCGAGGCAGATGTCTGGCGCAGCAAGGATGGCAAAGAGTTATTGGTCGGGCACCACTGGTGGGATTTGACACCGAAGAGGACCCTCCGCTCTCTTTACATCGATCCGCTTTTGCAGATCCTGGCCTCGATGAACGCTGAGGGCTCGCGAGTCATCCCAGGCTCTAATGGGCATCCTGCTGGCGTCTTTGCAAACTATCCGAATAGGACACTGATCCTGTTCATCGATGTCAAGGACGACCCAGTAACGACTTGGCCGTTGGTTCTCGAGCAGCTGCAGCCTCTTCGAGACCGAAACTACTTGTCCCGACACGACAAGACTTCCCCATTGGCCACGAATCAGACCTTCCAGTATGGTCCTCTTACCGTCGTGGGTACTGGAAACATCGTCAAGCGCCGCGACGTGAATATCGGCGCTGACCCCGAGCGGTGGCGCCAGTACCACGACGTCTTTCTCGACGCCTCTCTCGATCTGCTGAGCCACCCTGGATATTGCGAGAGAAACGATACCTATTGTTTGGACGTCCAAGAAAACGAATTCTACACCGCTTCCGTCTCTCTGTGGAGGGCCATCGGAACCCTCATGTTCGGTTTCAGCACATCCCAACTCAAAACCGTGCGAAGCCAGATCCAAACTGCCAAGCGGCTAAATCTCAAGTCGCGATACTGGGAGCTACCCGGCTGGCCGATCTCGTACCGCAATTATGTCTGGAAGATCCTCGCCCGGGAAGGGATTGACCTGCTGAACGCCGATGATATTGTCAGTGCCGCGACGAGACACTGGAGCTTGAATGCTGTGAGTGAGACGGTCTGGATGTGTGGTGTTGGCTCATTCCTGGCTGGTTTTTCCATTACTCTGATTTTACTTGGGAGGAAAATGATTTGGCGCGAGTTGTCTTTGAGATAGATCGAGATTTGGGTCATTTGGTTACTCATTATATACCCCGAGAACAGTTAGCTACGAGTTGGAGATACCAAGTTTATCCTATGAAACTTCCTTCGTAACCAGTACAGAAAAAGCTTGGGTGACTTGACACACGCTGCATCTAAAGCTGTCCCAGCATTACGCCCGACCCCTGCTCTAACGATCGCCACACAAAGATTCTTTGCCGGCATAAAGTAAAGGCCTGAAATGCATAATATTAGGGGACCCTACTAGGGACTAACGCCTTTTAATTACTTGTTAGTTGAGGGAACCTTGACCATTGGTATCACATTCCAGCTGCTTAGGTAACAGCCTCACACTAAAGCTGCCTACTCCAAGGAAGAAATTTTCCTTTATTTATCTCGTCTATAGAAGATCATCTTTCCTCCCACAGATTAGTTAGAAATCAAGAGCTCCTATGACCCTGAATCTATCCCTGAATGTGACATTTGGCAGCTTCTACCCCGGAGACCCCAACTCCCAACAGATTCCCCACAGATCAGGAAGACGATACGGGAATTCAGAACGAAAAGAATACCATGGTAGCTTCTAGACTAGGCCAACCACTCGGTTTCTAATGACGGAAAGTTCTCAAACCACACGCTTCAATGTCAATGACTGCCCATGGCGATATTCGTATTCAGCTCGCTGAAAATCCACTCCTCATATTGGGGACGTCTATGTCTAAACTAGCATTTGCGCATCATCTCCAAATGCCCTTCAAGAATCCTGTGATCCCTTCCCAAGGTCCCCGCTTCCGAGGTGGCTCATGTGGTGCCACGGAACGGGCACGAGGCTTCGCTCTGACAGTACCTCCAGTAGGTTCCCTAGGAAACGATCCAGGGATCGGTTCATAGGACGAAATGGTGTTCACTGGAGCTGATGGTCCCTCTCCAAGATCTGCATTGCGTCGTTCGTCAGTTCGAGACTGGTTTCTCCCCCGTCGACGATGGAAGTGCGCCCCCCCTGGAACATTGTAGGACCGTTCTCGATATGTAGACTCAGCCGCCCTCTCCTGGATCTTGACAATGTTTCGGAGGTCATTTCCGAATAGAGGCAGGCCGTATAGGCTGTCAACAAGCTGCGCCACGCCCGTATCGTCCAGGAGTTTGGACTCGTCGCCCTGTTTCATGGCCTTCTCTAGTACTTCCACCCTTTGAAGATACTCAGCTTTCTCCTTCTCGAGTTTACTGCGACGTTGGCTTGATCCGCCGACCTTCATCTTCTGCCTCTCCTGGTCGATGAGCATGTCGAGGTACTCGACGGTAGCGTCGTTGTAGGGTGTGATGGCGTGTCTCTTGAGGAAGAAGCCAAACTGGATGGCTGCTTCTTGGACTTGTCGGTGTTCAAGCTTGAACTCCTCAATGGCCTCCTTCTTCATCCGGATCGCTTCTTCTCTGAGCTGGATATTATCGGCGTTCTTGCTCAGATCTCTGTCTATCGCTGCATCTCGGTGCTGATAAGTCGCTGGCACGTACTTGTAGTAGATGTGCATATGGTCCATCCAAGTATGACCACATAGACACATGCCGGCTTGATCCATGGCGAGGCATTTTTGCAATTCAGGGTGACCCTTTTTGTTGCGATCGACGCTCGTCAGGTAGCAGCCTCGATGACAGACAGTCTTGTAGATGGTTGTTGCAGTCTCTGTTTTGCCTTCGAAATCGGTGCGAATCTCGACACAGTCGTCGTGTGTACAGACTGTTTGCGGGCTTTCCACCTTTTCGGACTTTAGAGTCTCCTTTTGGACGAAGAGGCGCTGCTGAAGTTCATGCCGCGTGAGTTCGAAGTCCCGAAGCTCCTTGATGGCATCATTGTTCACGTCGATGCTCGCTCTAATCTTCTCAGCAATGAAGGCCATTGGCTCTGTGAGTCGGTGAATTGTGTTTCGAGTTTCGTTGAGGTTGATGGTGCTGCGCACTTGATGAGGAGTGATGCCTTGGCAGTGCTTAACGAGCCGCTCGCACTCCCCGACCGAGTATTCCCAGCTGCGACGGTTGTCTTCCAAGTGGCCAATGTCAATACCTTTCCTTTGGGCGGCAAGGTATCGGAAACTTTCCGAGTCGAAGCAGTACACATTGTTCTCGAATAAACCCATGTTGACGTCTTTATACTCGGATAGAAGGGCATTCAAGGGCTTGAAGGTATCGCCAGGCTTGTAGTTGGAGCCGCGGGTGTTTGTGAATCCAAATACAATGTTGTTGGCAGCGTTGCGATGGAGGTGTGTCAATAGCTGCTTGATGCAGAATCGGAACATGACGGTCAATCGAGCGGCATTTGGTTTCAGGAGGATGAGAACTCCGTGAAGGTTATTGTAAGTCCTCAAGACGGTCAAGATGTCGTTCATGTTGGAATTGTCCTGATCAACACCACGAGTATCTCCAATTCCTGGCGTGTCGATAAGACGGACGCGCGTCTTGCCGATATTGACAGTATACACCTCGGTCGACTGCGTGGCCGATTGACCTCCAGAACCATCCTTTTCTGACTGACTCGAGCCAATCTTGATTTCCGTTTCGATAAATTTGCCGTCGACGGCGGTTTGTGTCTGAAAGGAGCAAGGAATGACCGATTTGAACTCGTCGGCGGCCAATGCGTCGTCGATTGATTCGTACGAGAGATAGTTGATAAATGCGTTGATCCATGTCGATTTCCCAACTCCTGTCTCGCCCAGGATCAAGATGTTGAGATCCTCAAACGGCTCTAGCGCCTTGAGCTTCCGACGAAGCTCGCCACGCTCATACTGATGCCAGCCTGAGCCGTGTTTCGGATCGTTGCACTGAAACTCCCACTTGTGGTAGATGCTCGCTCCACAATCACAGTATAGAAAGTCATCGATAACACCGTACTCGACTGCCGACTGGCAAGAGCCACAGATCCAGTTGCATTGCAGCTTCTGATCGCAGCCGTAGCGTGGACAGGGAATCTTGACGGCTCTTCTGTCGAGAGGTTTGCCGTTCACGGAGCGATCTAGCGCGTCTTCGGCAACGCGCATCACACAGTTAGCGGCCAAGACCTTGCGTTTCTCCACGACGTCTTCGCTGATGACTCGTCCTCTCCGCAAATGCGAGATGTAGGCCTTCTCTAGGGAAGTGCCGTGGGCATCGTGGTCAACCGCGTCCTGATCGACAGCGATGGCGAGTTTGTGGTGAGACCGATCTTCAAGTATGTCTAGGAATGCTGCAAGATTCTCCTCCCACACGTCGGAATGATGACGGACATGTTCGTTGAAGTAAAAGACAAACGCGTCGTCATACTGATTCCCGTGCAACAAGGCGGATACCGACGGGCCCTTGTAGCCGACGAGGTGTGCTCCCTCATGTCTGAGGAGATCGTGGAAATTCATTTTCTCTTCGTATGCCATAGCAGACAGAATTTTGTGAGGCGAGCTATCTCCAATGAATTCTGTGAGCCGGGTCCAAAGTTGCTGGTCACTCGCCTTGCCGCTTCGAACGGCCTTGACTAGGCTCGCGAAGTCAGCCTCTGGTATGACTTCCAGAGTTTTGATCCTAGCGAGAAGCTGTGCAACGGAGTCAACATGCTCAGGCGGAACACAGGCTGGATGAGTCTGCAGTCGAGCGAAATAGTCGTTGAGTCGTTGGGTTGTGTCTCTGATATCGTCAAAGAGCTGCACACATCTTTGGGCGTAGTCAGCCCCCAGCTGACGGTAGGTGATGTCGGCCTTGATGTCAAGTATCCGAAACGCGGCAAGCAGAGAGAGTGGCATTAGGGCGTAGACCAGTGGTTGGCCCTTTCCGTCACCGGCTCTGGCGATATCGCCAGGTATGTTCTCGATGAAGTTTTGGGCGTCGGCAAAGTCGGTCAGGAAGGGAACGTCGGCGAGGTTGTCTCCGAACACGGCCAGTTTGGCAGAGTTTTCAGGATGAGTATGGGTGACATCTTCGACTCGTGACAGTCCTGCTGTCCCAAGCAAAGACATCTGTGCCTCTAGGTTGCTAGAAACCTGGCTTCTGTCTTCAGAGGGATCAAGTTGTCGCTTAGCGGTGAACACGTAGCGGGCACCCCAATAAATACCAGTCACGACGTGAGTAGCAACATCAGTATCCAAAACGTTGAGCGCGACGCATTCCTTAATACCACTGGCAGTGAGATTGAGCTCCTCTTCTACAGTCGTGATATCGTAGCGTAGAGAAGACTGCACAGCATGGTTCGTGTCGCGTTTGTCGGACAAGTAGAGGCCGGATCCCTCGACCTTGGCAAGTCCAGCTAGGACGCTGACACCCAGTTCGCCATCGACGCCACATGCATCGAGCTTCTCTGCAAAGGTGTCCCCGTTGATGACTTTGATATCGACCGATTGGTGCTGGGTAGCCTCCACGGCATCGGAAGGAAGAGGTTCGTCGAACAGGGACAATGGGAGGAAGACGTCGCTGCGAGCATCGTAGAGGCTCCCTAGGGCGGCAACTTGTCCTAGAGCCGGGCGTTTGAGGACAGGAGACGCCATTCTGTCGAAAAGATGTAGAAGTGGATGACCAAGTATGAGGATGTGCAGTTGATGAACGAAGACAGATGCTACGACTGTGGATAAAAAATGGGAATGAAGATGAATGAGGAGAACTAAAGCATGCAATGCAGTGTAGGTAAAAGTGAAAACAAACAATGAGATTGAGGGTAGGTGAAGAATAGAGGAAGGTGAAGTGATTGCAGGCAGCTAGGTGAACTCAGCTTACCTTAATATAAGGTGCCAACTCCCAGGTTTGAAGGCAGGCCCTTACGCGACCCTCCCTTAGAGATACCGCCGGCCGGCATTCCTAATTTGCAAGCAAACTCTGTTGGGCCAGTTCCACAGGATGCAGTTTCATCGGATGGACATCACCAACAGACCTACAGTTTGCTACATTATCCCTTATCAATGAGTTGTTGGTTTGTCTTGCACAAATATGCATGTTGGTTGCTAGCTCCCTACACCTGAAACGATGCGGGCGGGAAGCACCTTGCCAAACGGGCTTGGTGCCCGGCCTTGGTATCATTTTTCGTCGCAAATTGGGACCTGCTGTGGAAGTACAAACACCCGGGCTTCATGTGGTAACTACGTGCGTTTCACAGCGGAATCATGGCAATATGGGGCGTCCTAGACATGACGAGCTTAACGGGATGAAATGATGCAGCAACTTTAAGAGACTCTATGTATGCTGGAGTGAACGAGACAGACACAAAGGGGATGCAGAACACTGCACCATTTCCCAAGTCGTATTTTCCGAATCAGCAGTGTAGTGTAAGCTTCGCCTCAGCGTTGACATCGCCTAGCGCCCAATGCCTTGATACCATTAATTAGGGACGGTAAAACGCGCGGGCAAGAAGGTAAAAATGCAGAAAAAAATTTACCTACTAATTTAGAACGGTACAGCCAACCTCACGGTTGTGTCAACCTCTAGCCGAGGCTACCTTGGCGGCCGGAGCGCCGGAAAGCATGGTGTTGATGCGCGGAACACGGCCATCACGATTGTTCCATTAGCCGCCCACCCATCCAATGACATCTCAGACATATCCCAGTAGCGGTTTCACATTTATGCACTTGTGGTCACCAAAACGGTGTCCTTAATCAGGCACTGACCTTAGACACTTTTAGTTGACAAATCCCTACTAATTATCTTCGTGCTATATATATATATAAGTAAATACAATCACGAGACTCTTGTATCATTAATATAAGATGGCTTAATTGGCGTTGGTAGTTGCAAAGTGCAGGTAACTAGTTTTATGGGTTTCTTGATAGATTGATAAATTTCTACGCTGCCTGCCTGGCATGTGATCCCTGCCCTTGATCTTGACATAGGTCGTTACCTCTGCTTGCCGAGACACGAGTACACATTCTAACAGATTGTCAGCACCAAGAGCAATGCTGCATACTACGATATACTTGCCATTGTTTCGCCCTCTGCATGTAAAGTTTGGTGACAAACACAAGGGCGGAGAATATCACGACCATTCAAATTATGGATGGATTCATTAGAGGGCATAAAAAAGGGCAGGGACAGGATAGTTGCAAAGAAGACACTAGATATAAGAGATACAAACAAAGAGAAGAAGAAAGGAGGTAATTCAACAAAGCATAGAAAAGGAAAAGAGTAAAAGGAAAACGATGATCCGTCGGCGTTCTAATCACTATCCCCTAATTACTATCCCCCTCCCGCCTTGTTGTTCAAAATTTGCCAAAATAGACTCCAAGCCCATTCTTGAACCCCCTGAAGAGACTAGTCATGTTGTGACTGGCTTTGCTGTTGTCTGGGCCAGCCGCCTTTCTTTGATTTCGTTTGCGCCCCCAAAGCAGGGAGGACCCGTATCCCTACTCTTGCAGGAGTTCAAGCACCTCCTGACGCCACTTTTCTGCTTCTGAGCCCCAGTACACCCGATAAGGACCGGATAGGACCTCGCACATCGGCTTGCCGAGGGCCGTCTTATACTGGTGCGGACTCGTCTCTAAGATTAACCGGATGATCTCGAGTCTGCCAGTCCTGTAGGAGTCGGAATGGCGGTCTGGGTAAGAGTTACGCTCGAATAGCCGTTCCGTTGCTGTATCAATGCCCCTTATGAATATGGCGCTCTCTAGGATGGACATTCTGCGCTTTTTGGGGACGAGGAGGGAGGGGTCGTCCTGTAGCTTCTTTTTGACGTAGTCGACAAAGCCGGCGCTGGCTGCGGATCCGACGAAGCAGTTTTCAGCCGAGGATTGTGCTTGGATATGCTGCGTGAACCAATGCGTGGTTGAACATCCTTCCCGTGTCGAGACTTTTGGCCAGGCTGTCAATCCCTGGGTGTGATAACTTTGGTCTCGGACAGCAATGTTGTATCCCAGCTTATTAACGTTGTCCGTGGCTTGGATGAGCCGGACGCTGAGCTGGCTTATCCGGTCTGCGGTGGCGGTGCGGTAGAGCTCGGTTATGCTTATGAACAGAATCCGGACCATGTAAAGTACTTCATGATCTTTTGGAAGCCTGTATGCCTTGATCACTGTGTGGTGCTGGAGGTAGGCTTCTAGTAGGTTGAGGCTTGGCTCAAAATCTGGTGGTGCTTTGGAGCAGATTTCGGCTCTCGTCGAATCGTCTTTGACCCAATCTGCCGCTGACCGGTGGAGGAACCGCACTTTGCCCCGTACCAGCTCGCATATGCCTCTTGTATGGCCGTCGAGAACTCGCTTCATGACATTACGGATCCCCGCATTGGTAATGACTTGCGGGTTGGGATTGTCCTCTATGGCAAGCCACATGACTTCTGCCTTGCAGGGTTTCAATGAATCGGTGCAGATCTGTAAGATCTTGGAGGACCCACACTGCCTCTGGGCTGGGATGGATCGCCATATCGCATTGTACAGCCCGGCGATGTCACTGGGGATCTCGGCGAGCTTTCGTTTGAGGTCGGCTAAGGAAGGATTGTCAACCAGGGTCGGGAGGAGACTGCGGACTACGAGGTTAACCCAGAGGAACACGCCCTGGGCCCTTTCGAGGATCTCCTTGATTATCGATGTTGCGTCATCGTGAAAAACTTCCTTAAGCTCTTGGAACGCGATGCTTTTAGCGAACTCTGTGCGGACAAAGTGCTCAATGTCCCTCCTCGAGAGATTTTGCATTGTTAGAGAGGGTTCTCTCCCGAATGCATCGGCAAACACGCTCCAGGGGGGACTTGAGACGCAAATCTTGATGCCGTAGCGTGTTGCTGTATCGCGTATCCAGCTGATTAGGAGATCGGGAGATTTTTCAGACTCTTTGAACTCGTCGAGGCCGTCGATGAACAAGGCCAGTCGAAAGTCTTGTCCGTGGAATGAGCAGAGAATGTCAAAAGACTCCTTCAACTCCTTCCAAGTCCACTGTGGCGCAACGGTTTCGCTTCCCAGTAAACTGTACAGTACCCATCGCCGGGGTGCCACAGCAGGGATGAGTTCCGGTCTGGCTTGCAAGCACTGGTGAAGAAGTGTCCGAAGGAGGCCTTCTCGTGACGTTTCCATCTTTGAGCCTGGGTTCCAGAAGAAGAAGCCGGCTTGCAAGCAGGGGAGATCTCCCGCGTATTCCTGGAGGTGATTTTGCAGCTCTGAATGTCCGATGATGTACTTCATCAACGTGGACTTGCCGGAACCTAGCTTTCCAGTGATCCAGTAGATCTTTTCATCCCTTTGCTTCAGCCACGTTGGGAAGCTTGGCCGCTCCAACTGCTCGCCGTTCTTGTCCGTCTCTGAATCCCGAAAAATCCAGCTGCAGGTGCTGGCATATGCTTCAGGAATGGACTAAAAGTTGGGTTTGACGCAGTGGAGCTGCCCATGTCCGTAAACGCAGAAGGCGATGATGGAGGTACTACACCGTCATTTGAGCAGATGCAGACTTTGTTTCAACCCAAACTATGTGGAGAGCAGATCTTGCTGGACTACCACAGAATTCGAGTTGATGCTCAACCAAAGGTGCACGGATCGTCGAAATACTACTTAGTCGACATCCAGATCGAGGTTGTGAGAGAGTCATCGCGGTTCCTGGAAGCTTGGGAGACCATGAAACGTGCAGAAAGAACCATGCAAGTGGAAATACAGGCCAAGAACATGGAAAAACGGGAGGGGAAGCATGCAGGTAAGAAAGGATGGCGTCGGTTGCTATCCTGAGGAGCCATAGCCAGCTTTTTGTGACCGTGTATGCACAAGGCTGCTTCTTCGCAAGCTTCCTGGGTTTGAGATGTCAGAGTTTACTCTCACTACTTGCCTAGAACTCGACTCCGGCTGTAAATATCTATTATTCATTCCAGGCCATGCAGAGCCTCAGTATCCACTAACAAGTCCCAGGCTTCCAGTTAGGTATATGATAGAGTTCCACTGAGTGATGACTATGTAGATTAGGCCGTAAGTTGGGCTTATTATAAGTACATTGTTGGAATAGCTCCTAGACCCTAGACATACTGGGTACGTAATTAATCAAGAATCACTGAGTGTCGTGGTCACAAACCTAATATCAAGCCACTTCTTTTTACAGACCAATAACTAGTCTCAGGCCCTCCCATCCTGGCACAGAAGTAGCCCACGTCAAATCCCAAGTCTCCCTCGCCGCCCGTAGTTAATTGTCGTTGTTCTGAGTTTCCTCAACCGCAATGCAATCGTCTATGGCCCTGTAGACGAGCCCACTGGCTCCTTTATTCAAGCTCGCCCTGACATGATAGATATGAAACTCAGTCTGCCCACCATGTATGCGTTGCAGGTCACAAAACAGGTAGTTGATCCACTCCCAGCACTCGATGTGTTCCAGGTAGCGCCCATCCTCATGCCGCCAACCGTCCAGTACACAATTCCGAAGATCCCCCGTCATCATGCTTACGAGGTATTTGGAGCTCGTTCTGATGTGGATTCTCGAGAACCAATTGCCGTAGGAGAGAAAATTGCGAATACTGATCAGGGCGTATTTCAAGGCCTGGATCTCGGCAAAGGGGATCGATTGTGGCAATGGGTCTGGGATGACAGCAGAGGAGTTGTTGGGGGATTTTGGACCGTAATGGACGGCCCATGCTGCGCGCGAACGTCGGGGGCGACAGGAGCCGTCGATGGCGAGGACAAGTGAGCTTGTGTCGAGTTCATAGGCGCCTGTTTCGGAATTTTTGACCGCCAGGTGTGAAGTTTTCGTCTCCTCCTAGTACTTGAGATATTCGCTGCCCATGACCATCTTGTCCAGCCGGCTGTGATCGAGGTGAAGCCTTCGGCGTCTAATTGCGTCGTCGATTTCTTGGGTCGGAACGTTGGGCAGTAGCGTCTTCGCGAGATGGTCTTTGCTTGATAAAGATGCCTGGAATGCTTTGATATTGGATGGTGATGCCAACTGGAGAGGTCGACGACCGAGTTGTGTGAGTTGAAGGAAGGAGTGTAGCTAACCACGTGCTACATCACGTGGCACCCCTCTTCTTCAACACTACGACCATAAAAGAAAACCCAGCCTCAGCCCCCTCGTTCTTACATCCTATCTCTTTCTTTACCTTCATTTCAGGTCCTGTATCATTTTCTCGCGGGTTTTTTTTTTTTTTTACATTGGCCTCAAGTTTGCCTCAGACCACCACTCATTGCTTCATAGGTCTTTTCAACTCAACCCCAGAGAGACTTGCTACTAAACGACGAGGGGACTCTATTCGTGGTGAATGGAACGCTCCTACGCCGCTTTACAGTAATACATAGCTTCTATCGATAAGCACAAAAAGATTTAGGAGCCCAAAGGTTGGCTGGTGAGGGGGCTCTATATTTGAGCATTGACGAACTTGCTCATCACTTGCTTAATCAAGTCCCGTTACCTCCGGCCTATGCTAACTGTCTTGGTACTCAACTTTCGGCAGATTTGGGCAGTAAAAGCTTATAGTGGTATTACATAGGACATCCATAAGGAGCAAGACAGTTATGCTTACAACCTTGTATTATAGCTATCATCGGAGTCTGATAAGAGGAGTTGAAATACAAGAATCCTATCCAAAGCCAGTCCAGATTGGGACACTGGACCCAGATTCATAGGCTCCTCGGGGCAGAGATGCCGTGTAAGACCAGGAAAGGTAGCCAAGATGGCCAGCATTTACTGGTTTGGCCAGCAACCACGCCAAGAGCCTGTGACCTGCTCAATGGCATTGTTAACCTGCCAGGCAAGTCTAAGTAACGTACGAGTCAGTAATATTCCATTTTTTATACCGCTGGCCTATACATACCCAGCAGTAGTACTCAGGTCAGCCTGCCACCAGCCATCATCTCTCTTCCAGCACTGCCAGTTGTGAACAGTGAGGCCCTTGCCTCGAATCGCAGCCAAGAAGCACTGGCCGTACCGATCCTCACAGTAGCCCTGGAACTTGAAGGAAAGGCGCTTAAGGCCGCCGTCGCCCCAGGAGCCGTTGCACTCCCAGCCGTCAGCCATGGCGGCAGGGGCAGAAGCAGCCACAAGAGCTGTGATGGTTGCGAGGGAGAACTTCATGTTGAAAGAGAAGACTTGAAAGATGTGTCTAAGGTGGTTGATGGATTTCTGATGTTGTGATTGTTGTTGCTATTAATGAAAGAAAATCATGTCTTCGTTCTGCCTTTTTATACTTCAATCTTCACTACGCCCAGCTCCTATGTAGCCTCATATGTTTCACTCAGCCTACAGAAGTGTTTACAACGGGTAGGATATTGCGCTTGAAACCGTGCATTTCTAAAAGAGACCTATCTTTCATGCAGATCATAATGCTGACTGCAGGGGGTCGAGTCAGATCTTGGTGGTGACTGCAAAGGAGTTCCCTCGACGTCAGTATTATACTTCCTTCCTGTTGTGATATCCTGCCATTGTCCTACCTCTCCTTCATCTTCTGTCCAACTCAGACCCCAATTTCGCGTTTCTCAGTACTTAGACAAGCCTATGCCTCCATTGAACATTCCCAGATTTCGCTTCAAAGGCGTCTTTTTTCCGTTGACTCGTGATACCTGTCACTTGATGAGCACGCGCCGCAGTGGGTTTTCGCTACCTATACGTCGTCAGCGGCGCCCTCCTCACAGGGCTCCCCACTGATCATCCAAGCTGAGAGATCCTGTCATCCGTCGTAACGTAGGACGGGGCTGGTCGGTGTCGCGTGTTCAATGAGATCGACATCTCGGGGTAGTTTTCAACTGCCGCAATCCTTGTTGGCGGGACGTGCCGAGATCTGATATACCCAGTTGGAGCATTCCGACTGGGCCCCACCTGCACGGCTTTAATAAATGCTGTCAGCAGCCATGTCAGCAGCCATGTCAGCTTGAGCCATGACTAGCTCCCCGCGCCGTGATAAGCCAGCTACCTACCATTATCGTGCAGCTTCAGGCGGGAAATGAACCCAAGAAAGACATAGTACAGAGTAGGAAAGCTCCAGGATACAAAAGATAAGGCCAGAGTGTGACTTTTCTTCGTAGCCTACCTACCTATTGTCTCAGATCCCAGGCCTCTCATCCCCTTTTATGATCGACAACAATGCGGAGAAAAGACCACCCGCTTACTTCGGGTGAGATTTTACAATCATTTCAACTCCTCTCATTGTCCTGCCTTGCAGGGCGCAGCAGGGGACTTCGGGAAGCGCTCACGCTTACTATGCGGCTGCATGTTTCGAGCTCAGAGCCAGGGTTAAAGACCAGGCGCTTATGTCCACGACATGTACGAAAAGAACCTCTGAACCCCATTGGTGACGACCGACTTGGTGACAGAAAAGGATGTGGAACTGCAGCACCAAATTCTCCGGGGTCCGCTTGCGGAACCCGAACAGTCTCACCGAGGCAAGCTAACATGATTCAGCCTGACTGTGCCCTCTCGAATTACTTTGCTAGGGAGCTCTCATTAAAAACAGATTAGGGAGAGTTACCATTTCGAGAGCTCGCAGTTGCTCATCGCTATTAGAGCGTCAGAAGCGACTTGTCGTAGCAAGCGCTGAAGCGCAGGAGAGTTTCATCAGGGTAGGACGGCACAGCTATAAGTTCAAACTGTGCGGATGGAGAGAGAGAGTTAGAAGGTAAGGGAGATGAGTTTTTATAAATGGAAGGAATTTAAGGCTCTCCCGTGACACGCAACATAAAGGAAACTTCCATTATCCTCTTAAGCCTGATGATGGGTATAGGGTAAGTGAGACTCCTCGGAAGTTTGTGACTGGGCCACTTCCTATCTAAAGAGAAGATCGCCCCTACAGTGGCTCGATGTTAGCAGTAGAGTAGGGTGCCGGTTTCTGGGCAGCGGATACTTGTGTCTGTTAATGTTGCATGCTGGTCGGTGTGACCGGATTGTGTTGAGAGCTCAGCAGCTAGAGTTGTACAGCACGTCTCAATTAGGCGAGCGAGTTCTTGCAGCCACAGCCACAGCCAGTGTTGGAGTACGGGATCATGCTTGAAGGATTCAAATCCACCTAAATATCAACCAGACTCCTTGTTTATTTCCTCAGCTCGATACTAACAATGCACCTCCAAAGCCCTGTTCTCTTGCCGCGCCGCCACCGCCAATCGCTAAAGCTTCGCGTCCCAACCTGAATGCCCCTTACCTCATTCGGATGATCAACCTCCTAGCTCTGACGTCAGTGGAACCTGAACCGATGACAGCTTGTCTTGGCTGACCCTGATTTGGTTGAATCCGCGGGCAGCTGAAAGCTGATGTCTCAGCCTGACCCAATAATGACTGCAGACATGTCGTCAAGGCAGGTACATGGCGCAGTGATGCTCGGCTCCGATGATGCATGATGTCTCTGGACGGGATCTTGGTAGCAAGGGTGATTCACCTCCCGCGGCCTCTTAAATAGCGCAATGCTGCCAGCTGGATTCATTATTGCATTTAATACTGAGCGCAAAGATTAACCCATTTTCTTTTGTTTATTCATCAAACCGCAACTATGGTGATTCTCGTTACTGGTGTAAGAATATTTGCCGTCTTCTCCAAGATACGATGCACTAACAGCGGTAAAGGGAGCCGGTTTCCTCGGCCGTAACCTGGTGCAGCTTCTTCTCGACCACAATCACGAAGTAGTAGTCATCGATTCATTATGGACGGGCTCGCGCAGCAACTTTGATGGCCTAAGAGGGAACAAGAAGCTAAGATACATCCAGTGCGAGAATCCACCCCCTCACTGCCTCCAGGCTTCTAACATGTTCAGATCGGATGTGAGGGATCCTTTACCCTCCATAGCGGGTGTCGACCAGATCTACCATCTCGCATGCCCGGCAAGCCCGGTACACTTCGAGACGCGCCCCATCGATATCCTACAGACTTGCTTCAACGGAGCGACGAATGTCTTGGACTATGCAGTCAAGCACAACGCTCGCATATTGCTTGCCAGCACTTCAGGTGGGCTTCAGCAGCCGCTAAAACTCCCCTATTGCTAACAGTTCACAACAGAGGTTTATGGAGATGCTCAGACCCCTTATCAATCAGAAGATTACAGAGGAAATGTGAATTGCTTTGGCCCCCGTGCCTGCTATGACGAGGGCAAGAGGGTGATGGAAGCTCTTGGCTACGCATACCATCTCGAACACGGACTCGAAGTTCGGATTGCCCGTATCTTTAACGCGTACGGACCATTTATGAGCGAGAACGACGGTAGAGCTGTTCCCAACTTTATCATGGCAGCATTGAGGGGAGATCCAATGACCATCTTCGGCGACGGACACTCAACACGATGCTTCCAGTATGCCAAGGACTGCGTGGAAGGATTGGAAGCACTCATGAACAGCGATTACTCTAGTCCTGTCAACATTGGAAGCGACTGCGAGATCGAAATCAGCGAGATTGCAGAGACGATCGCCCAAGTTGTTGCGTCAAAACTGGGTCACCGGAATCCCGTACCGATTAACCTCCTCCCTGCTAGGGAGGATGACCCTATTAATAGGAGACCGGATACTACCCTTGCATCGACAGTTCTTGGTTGGAGGCCAAAGGTTTCGTTACAAGAGGGTATTTCAACAACAGTGGACTGGTTTATCGAGAGAGAGGGCGAATTGGTGAGTAGACTCTAGATAGAGGAGATGAGAGTGTATAGATAGCGAATCTTATGAAATGAACACGCGAGTGTGATAGTCCCCTTGCCATCTTAATGACGACACCTGTCATGGTTTAAAGGTGTGCTGTGGCAGCAGTGCTTTCAACGGCCTCAGCCATCACTTCGGTAGCCATCAAGACCTCTTCATCCTGACCAGTCCACCCCACTACTTGGAAACTGCATGGAACACCATGCACAGCTTCTGCGTCATCTTGAAAGAAAGTTAGTTAGATGCGGGTGAGCCCAAGAGAAAGGGGAAACCTACAACCATCCATTGGTTGGCAATCTACCGCATTGTCCGCCTTCAGGAAAGGGATAACGGCTGCGGGGCACTAGATAGTTGGATCAACGGTCAGTCGAGGTCTATTGGAAGCTGCCCTGTGGTCACTCACATCAAGCAGATTCCAAATCATGGTGTACCAAGGCACGCCATATGCCCCATGGGGCACAGCCGTTCCCTGAGATCCAGGGCACAGCAACACATCAATCTTATTATCCATCCAGACCTTGTGCCAGGCGTGACGGTAATCCTCACGGTCGCGGTTAAAATCCCATAGGTCGTCCAAGGTGAACTCTCGCGGCTCAATGCCCGAGGCAGCATTGAGATTGAGCAATGCTTGAATTGGCTGCTCATCGCCGTCTGCGAGAATTCGCATTATCTGATTCTTGTTATCCAGCCTTGTTGAGTTTGCAAAGATCAGGGCAGCCTGCCCGAGGGGCAACGGGGCTGAGATGGTTTTCACTTGGTGACCTGCCGCTCTCAGAGCCTGAGTTGCTGCGTCCAAAGCTCGAGAAACAGGTGGGAAAACTGGGAGCTCGGAATCGCCAGTCCAGTAACCGATTGTCAGCCGCTTCTTTCTCGGGACATCCCTCCAAGGTATGCAGAGAGCCATCGAGTCACGAGTCCATGGCTCCCTCTGGATGACCGTCTTGCAAAAGAGGGTCAGGTCTCGGGCACTCTGGGCGTGCGGTCCCAGGCTGGGAGCAACTCCTGGCCAGCCTTTGGGGATCAGAGCCTGCTGGCCACTCCAAGGAATACGCTGGGCCGTCGGCTTGAACCCAAAGGCGCCGCAGCACAAAGACGGGGCTCGGATTGAGCCTCCAATGTCGCTGCCCACGCCGAGCAGAGATCCTCAGAAGCCAACCAGCGCGCCCTCTCCTGAGCTGCTTCCGCTTGGAGTAAGTCTCAACTTGTGCGGGTTCAAGGTGTAACCGAAGACGTTGTTCATGCCTTCGCACACCTGGTGTATGTCAGTCACGCTTAGACACCAGAAAGGCAAAGGCCAGATCGCACAAAGAGGGTCTGGGGGACATTGGTCTTGCAGTACAACACTGCGTCGGCCTCCAAGAGCATGTCTACCAAGACCGAGTTTCTATCAGCCTTTGGCTTGGTTAGATAGGACACGAATCCGAGAGTAGCCGCTTCATCCTTGACCATCAACATGTCCTAAAATACGACAATATTAGTGACCTGCACCCACCGTCAAATGCCTCTCTGAGGACAAAGAAATGTCAACCATCCACTGACCTTGAGACTGATGGCCATCCCATGAAACGGCCCCATAGGCTTCCTCTCTCTGGCTAGGAAGTCATCACACTCCTTTGCTCGCTCCAAAGCCTTTTCAAAGAAAATCTCTGTCAAGCAATTCGTCTATCACAGCATAAGCACTCCTACACAACAGCCAAGCACCCAAGGGGAATGCAGACCAGTTGCTGTGCGGCAGCAGCACGCTTGCAAAAGGCGGTTGTAACTTCGACCGACGAGATGGCCCCGGAGGCCATCATCTCGATTAGCGCAGACGCATCGTACTTTTCCGTAATCCCGCGCTCCTCCTGAGAAAGGGGATTTGCGTGGTTGAGAAGATCAAAGGCGCTGGCATCTGACGTGTGGCGGACCTGGTTGGTGATGTTGTCTGGGAGGCGCCATTCAGGGCGGATCTGAGCATAAAGATGGGCTCGCTTCGCCTCAATGAGTGCTTTCCAATCCGTAGAAGGCATTTTGACAAAGAGTTCTGTAACAAATTCAGGTATGAAGTCAGATGGATCCGGATGGGGGACTCTTGGGGAGTTACTTGCTAGAGAGGTCCATGACGAGTGTTCCTCGGCCGTCATTTATAGATGTTAAATAAAACATCGTAGTGGGAAGCAGATGCTCAGTCTGCCCGTTCAAGCCGAGGAAGGATCAACCCAGCCGAGGCAGAAGCAGGCCAAGACCAGTGATCGCAATCAGTGACCGGAGTTCATTGATTTGTAAACGATCAAATCCGTGGCCAAGAACGAGTTGAGTTGGAGGTTGGGGATAAGCCAGCAGGCCCGATTAGGCAATTTCTGGAGAAGTGATCGCTCTATCATACAAGCACTCCACGAACACGATAAACGTTGAGCTACTTGACCCCTGTCAACACCCTCTTGTTGGCTCCGGGCACATTGAGAATCCGATGGTGGGTGGGATGACCGATGAGGGACGGTGCAAGAGTACATGGGATGTGTTGAGTACATCATGTCCTACATAATAAGCCTCGAAGGATGACGACTGTCTGTATCAGTGAGCAACAGAGAACATGCCCTCTTCCATGACCCTCATTAGGATCAGTACCATGGCCCCAACAGACGCTATTCCAAGGCTGACATTTGCGTACTGCAAATGTTCAGTATGGCCATCTTGATTGTTCCCCGTTTCTTGCTTAAAAATTCGAGTTCCCTTCCAATACGTGCGACCTGTAGATAGACCCATATCAGTTTTCTTCGTTCACGGGGCAGCAAATATTTGCGCATTCATGGAGAGGAATCCAGACATCCTCTTTTTTAACGATTCTGGCCGCTGACACCCACATGTTGACCCCTGTTTGCTGAGGGGGCCACCGGCCGGCTCTCGGGGGCTCCGAATCCCCGAGCATGAGATCCGCGGAGGCTCCGGGGGAGATGTCAAGCCTGCCTTAAGTGATTGA
The DNA here is from genome assembly GCA_006518225.1 of Fusarium neocosmosporiellum. Taxonomy (NCBI): domain Eukaryota; kingdom Fungi; phylum Ascomycota; class Sordariomycetes; order Hypocreales; family Nectriaceae; genus Fusarium; species Fusarium neocosmosporiellum. The sequence continues at coordinate 74,184 of SSHR01000890.1, read as the reverse complement.
GGGCTATCCAGCTGCTATTCTTGGTCGCCATAACTACGAGGGAACCAATCTCAAGCTATGATTGACTACCGTCCCCACCGGTCCGAATGGAATTGAGTCGGTAATATCCTGCTGTGTAGCATGTATAATAAATGAGATCTTCTCGAAAATGGTTTCCTACTTTGTCTTTCCAGTTCAAAAACCCTCCAATTAACTATTGTTTTCCTCCCTTTACACTGACAAGTACACTACGCACCAGCATTATGCCTACTCTCGCCATCGCTGGCGGGACCTCGGCCAGTCTTGGTCGAGCCATCGTCACTGCTCTGTTATCCTCCCAGCGTCACTCCTTGTGGAACGCAGTGATACTCTCTCGATCCCAAAATGTACCTCTCTGGCTCCATGCCATCGACAAAGACGGCTCCCGTACTCAGATTCGCGCCGTCGATTACCTCTCCACCCACTCCCTGGCACAGGCCTTGAAAGGCGCCCACACCGTCGTTTCGGTCACCTCGGCTGTCGACGGGACTCAGGCACAGATACAAAAGAATCTGTTGCATGCCGCTGTCAAGGACGGCTGCAAGCGATTCGCGCCGGCGCAGTGGGTGTTTGGTCCAAAGGGAGAGGAGAACATTCAGACCACCAAACCGTTTTTCGAGGGTGTTTGGGACGAATGCTTGAAGTTCAAGAACGAGATTGAGTGTGCGAAATTCAACCAAGGCGCATATATGAACTATATCGGCCATGGAATCTATCCAACCCCTTCAGAGGTGGACGGCGACGCAGCTCTCAAGTTAATGTCGGCGGGAGACGGATACATGCCTGATGAGGACGAGGCGTGTCAGGGTTTGCTGAGACAGGGTGACTTGGCAGATGGCTCAGGCGGCTTCCTAATCGGACTTCGCAGCGGGATTGCAGAGCTTCCCGTCAAGGATGATGGCTCTTGGCCCCGAGTCACCATGACAACATTGAGAGACGTTGGCTGATTCTTTGTCGCATCTCTCGAGTTGCCAAAGTGGGAGGAATCCATGAGCATGGCCGGTGAGACCCTCACTATGGGTGAGCTTCTCGCGCACGCAGAAGCCGTCACCGGAAAGAAGTTTCGGGTAGAGTGGCTGAAGCGGGCTGATCTCGAGAAGAAGCTGTCAGAGCTTGCGCCGGACGACTACATGGCGCAGATGTGGACAGAGTTCAAGCTCGCCTACACTCGCGATCTCGACGACGAGATGGTCTTGAAACCCGTCGTCAATGAGCTTTGTCCTGAGGTACAGCCCGTTGGAGTGCGCGAATACATGGAAAAGTACTGGGTTGGAGAGTAGAAGTAGCCAAAAAGCTCCGCGAGCCCTCCTCTCTTTCTATATGAAATAAGTCGCCTGCTTCAAGGGACTCCCGCGCCACTTTGTTCGTGCATCTTTAATTGTTGGCTTCTAAAAAGATGATCCTTACTTCACCTTCTACTGCCGGTGACACAGTTACTAATGGTCGGCAGTTTGACTAAGAACCTGAGTTAAGTAATAATAACTGGGCTACTATTAAACATTACTACTTTGGCGACAGCCACATTTCAGACATCAGGTGTCCGACACTCCCTTTCAAGTTCTTGCCACATGCTCGCCCCCAGGTACGCTTGCCCAATACCCAGAAGCCCAGCGTATTCATAGCGATACTCTCCTGATCCTTGACACGCGCACTCATTGTCGGAACGATCTTTGTCAAGTGACGCATTATCTCGATTGCCGCTTCCTCTGCCGAAAGGTTGGTGACATCCAGAGCAAAAGCATTGCGATGTCCCTGAAAGGTAAACAATCGAGAATCCCTCCTAAACTTCCTCGAAAGCTCTGCATCCACGAGCTTGCCATGAATGGCTCGATCATCGGAGGCCAGCCTCTGCAGGTTCTCCTCTTCATTGCACCTCAGAGTGATTGGGATGAAATGGCAGCGCCGTCGGGCGGCGCAGATCATGTACTCAAAACTAGTACCGGTGCCAAGATCATTTGCGGTTTGAAAATCCGTAAAAACGTACGCGCAAGAGTGCGTTGCCGGATTGTTGACGAGCGAGTCGAAGATGGCACTGCGAATGTCGCGGCGAAGTTCTTGATAGCCCGGTTGATCGCGGCTAAGGACCGCATCTGCCGGATTGATGAGGAGATGATTGTGAACAAGCTTGACGGTGTCGGTCTGGAAGAGTGAGGCCAGTTCTTTGGCGATTGTCAACTTGGCTGTTTCTGGGAAGGCATTGATGTAAATGATGGGAGAACCTGAGTCTGTGCTTGGAGGTGTCATTCTGTCGAGTCTGTCGAGCGTTCAACTTGTGGTTGGTGATAGGAATTGTTTGTGATGATGGTGAATGTCAAGAAACTAAAGAGAAAGAAAAGAATGCCACGCATCAAGGTAAACATGGAAAAATCCCCAACATCCTTTTCGAGTCAAGGTTCATATATCCTGCAAGGTGGAAGCTTATATCTCATTCCAAAACTTTGACTCCAAACGCTCAACATATTTTTGGTCAAATAAGCGGGCACATGACTGCTAATTCAGTTCTCAGAGTCATGTCCAAGTGATTCAAATATGGTAATCAAGTTGATTACAGTCAAGCCGGGTTTATCTTTTGTGCTTACCTTCTCACCCACCGAGGCACGGCACTCAGAGCTCCACCGAGATACCGCCTTCTATTACGTTGATAGTGGAATAATGCGTATGCAGAAAATGGCTGCATGTTCCCTCGAGCAAGGATATCTAACGAGGTTGCAATGCTATCGAGGTGGAGATTGCCGGGGTGTGAATTGGCTGCATCGCAAGTCTCCGCACTTGCGGCAAAAGCTAAAGATAGATTACGACGCTCCCTTGACTCTTCATCTTCAACTCCTCCGGTAGACTCTACTCCAGCATATACTTTCGCCATGGCACCTCCCTCTGCCGAGAACACCACCCCTGCTGAGCCTCAGGCAGATTTCCACCATGCTCAGCATTGGGCGAGTTTGAGGGTTGGGGTATGGTGCGCCAAATCTACACTTATCTCGTCTGCTAATGAAAGGCAAGGGCGCCTCAGAAGGGGATTCGGCAGTGGAAGATGATTCTGCGAGCTCGGCCGACTCGATCTCGTCTAGTATTCTTCACTACCGAACTATCCATGGAAGAACCTACCATTCCGAGAGGGGAAATGCCCAGTATTGGTACAAAAACTCACAAGCCGCGCCTTGCCTCCGTTAGTTGACGCCCGTTAGGACGCCCAATGATGACCATCACAATGAGTCCATGGATATCAAGTAAGTCAAAACTTGATTGCAGCTAATCAAGCTGACATGTTCAGTCATCACCTTCTTTCACTACCACTGAACGGCAAGCTTCACCTTGCTCCGCTGAAGAGTGATATCAAAGTGCGTTCTTAGCTCTAAAGTTGGCGCCGTTGCTAACGCATCCTTAGAAAGTTGTTGATATTGGAACAGGAACTGGTAAAACTCTACCCCAAGCTTCAATGATAGCTGGAACTGATTAAGACTGCAGGCATATGGGCCATGTAATCCATGCCCTGTCTCTCGTCGAAGTTGACTGACCAGACCAGTGATTTTGCCGACCAGTATCCCAACACCGAGGTGACTGGGACTGACATCTCTCCAATCCAACCTACCTGGATCCCTCCAAACCTGAAATTGTGGGCATCAGCTTCCAAGCTTGCTCACTTAAACTGACAGAATCAGCGATATCGAAGACTGCACTCAAGAATGGACCTTCGATCCGGAATCCGTTGACTACGTGCACATGCGTTACCTCTACGGGAGCATCAGCGACTGGTCCTCTCTGTTCAAGGAGGCATTTCGGGTTTGCAAGCCTGGTGGTTGGGTTGAGAGTTATGAAGCTTCCCCTCGTATGGAAAGTGATGATGGAAGCGTCACTGAGACCTGCGCTATTAATGAATGGGGGAAATTCTTTATCGAGGGAGGGAAGAAGCTGAACCGCACGTTTGAGATTCTAGATAAGGATCTCCAGAAGAAGGGCATGGAGGAGGCCGGCTTTGTCGACGTTCAGGTCTGGGACTTTAAAGTAAGCTTCACCACGAGCCAGCATCCCCCTACTGCATCAAGATTGAACACTCACTTTGGCGCAGGCACCTATCGGCGGCTGGGCCGAGGACCCTCGCCTCAAGGAGATTGGCCAGTTTGCTCAGGCTGCTCTCGAGCAAGACTACGAGGGTTACGTGCTTTTCATGGCCAACATGGTCCTCGGTTGGTCCAAAGAGGAGGTCTCGACGTATTGCGCCCAGCTTCGCCGCGAGATCCGCTCGGGCAAGTTTCATCCTTTTTACCGCCAGCGAGTTGTGTATGGCCGAAAGCCTGAGTAACTATACATTCATTTCGTATCTTTGGAGTAAATAGGTGTTTGCTTGAAAATTATCAACCTAAGCTTAAAAGATATTAATAGTATTACCTAGTACACTACAGAAGTCTCTATTACTACCCCAGGGGTCTTACTTTAAGTAAATCTAATGACATACTTTTTTATTCTTATCGCCCTAAGTATTAATTCCTCTATTTGGCATGACCCGAAACTATCCCTCAGATCCCCCTTGTCTAAATGAGCCCTTTTGTCTTGTGTAAATATAGGCCTAAGTTATTGGACTTATGGAACTCGTTGGTTTATAAATTGGGGTAGCTAAGGAATAAACCACGTAATTGAGGTCTGAGTGGATGCTGCTTTTGCCTGCTGGTAGAGGATCACATGTGCATCGAGGGTGTTATTGAGGCCAACCGGGGAGGTTCGTCTTGGCCAATTGTGTTGTGAAACAGCCAGCCTAATTGTGCCAGCACACTAGGTGTGACAGCGCCTTGCCATGCATTCGGTGCGGGTACACGGAATCGCGAGCGACTGGGGAAGGGCGGTAGACGAACGAACAGCCGAGGGATGCAAACGGCGTTCCAATTGGTCTTTCAGGAGTTATTTGAGAGGCTGGTTTCATGCGTCGCTTCGCTGGCAAGGCGAGACACTCACTAAAGCAGGCTGAGCATGGGGCGAAATCACTTGTCAGCCAATGCCTGGAAGTTCTGGCCCATGCGGTAATTCGCTGATATGGAACATAATCCTGGTCCCTGGGCGCGACCGACCCCTCACCTCACTTTGGCCATTCCATCTTCTTCATTGCATTTACATGACTCAACCACCAGACCCTCCCTCACAACATGGAGGGAGTCGGCGCTGTCGCAAACGTCGTCGCCGTGGTCAACCTGTCTGTAAAAGTCGTCACGCTTTGCGGCCAGTATGCCCAAGACGCCAGAGGTGCCAGACGCGACATTGAAGAGCTGCGCGATGAGGTGACGGCGCTAAGAAGAGCCGCCAAATCAGCACGGCGACTGCTCAAGGACCAACATGGCGCCAGCCTGGAGGCCTCGCGAGACATGGAGGACGCCCTCCGGGAAAGCCTCAATGTCCTCCGCAAGCTGGAGGGGAGTCTCCAGTATAGCACCGGCCGCAGGTTTATGAGGCTCTTCCGCATTAGGGTGCTGAAGTGGCCGTTTAAGAGGAGGGAGGTTAATCAGAGGATTAAACGGATTAGGAGGTGCACTAAACGGATCAATTCGTCTATTCAGGTGCTTCAAACGTATGTGGACTGTGACATGCATCTTTCATCAATTGAGCTAACATATCATCATCAAGTGCCATAATTGGCGTCGACTCTAAAATGGTACGAGTTGACGAGACCATGGTCTCTATGGACCAACGCATGGTCATGCACATGTTGCCTACGGCACTGGGGGCACTGTACGACTCTCGCGAAGAAGAACACGGCGGTACATGTCTCACGGATACCCGGGTTGAGTTGCTTCGAGACATAGATGATTGGATCAACAGTCGGAAAGCTCCGACCATCTTCTGGCTCAACGGAATGGCTGGTACTGGAAAATCGACAATATCTCGAACCGTTGCGACGACGACAGCTATGCACCGTCATCTTGGAGCTAGTTTCTTCTTCAAGAGAGGCGAGACCGACCGAGGGAGCATGTCTAGGTTCTACACAACCATCGCCTATCAGCTCGTTCGTTCCATACCTAGTCTTGTCCCTCACATCAGGGCAGCTATTGATGGAAAAGACTCCGTCATAGGAAAGTCTGCCGGGAAGCAGTTCGAGAAACTCATCTTGCAGCCTTTGATGCAGGTCCGACACAGGACTAGGGCTATTCTTGCTATCGTTGTGGACGGCCTGGATGAGTGTGATGGAGATGACGACATCCGGCTCCTGGTTAGCCTTCTTTCCGATTTCAATAATGTCAAGAGCCTCCGCGTTAGAGTTCTCATCACGAGTCGAACAGAGCTGCCGATTCGACTGGGCTTTCACGACGTTCGGGACCACTACAGGGACTTCGTGCTTCACGACATATCAGAGACTATTTTCGAGCGCGATATTGAAATTTTCTTCAGGTTCAAGCTTGATCAGATCAGAAGGAACTACAACCGCTCAGTCTCAAGGGACAGACACTTACCAAAGGACTGGCCTGGACCAAGAGACACGGCAGCGCTCGTCCGGATGGCTGGCCCGCTCTTCATCTTTGCCACCACAGTCTGTCGGTTCCTCTCTGACAGGAGATGCGGCAACCCCAGAGAGCAGCTACGAAAAGTCTTGAAGTACAGGACAAGGAGTCAAGAGGCCAAGATGGAGGCGACCTATCTTCCGCCACTGGAGCAGCAGTTGACGGGGCTCTCCAATAGTGAGAAGGGACAAGTCCTGGATGACTTCCAGACCGTTGTTGGGACCATCGTGCTTCTCGAAACGCCGCTCTCGGCACCGGCTTTGGCCCACCTCCTCGATGTCCGAGAAGACACCGTTCATGCGAGGTTGGACGTGCTTCATTCCGTGCTGAATGTACCACAGTCTGCAGACCCTCCCATCCGGTTACTCCACCTATCCTTTCGAGATTTTCTGACCGACCCTGAGCGGAAAGGAACTGATGAGTTCTGGGTGGACGAAAAGTATTGGAACGGCCATATTACCTCATGCTGCCTTCGCATCATGAACGATGCCCTGGAAGAGGACATTTGCGGCCAAGTTAATCCAGGGGCTGATCGCTCGAGTTTACAACCGGGGCAGGTGGATTCGTGTATCCCGCCAGAATTGAAATATGCCTGTCGTTTCTGGGCACACCATCTACGGAATGCTGAGAGGAGCTTCTACCGCGACCAGGAGGTATATGACTTCCTGTCCCGCCATTTCCTTCATTGGATAGAGGTCCTTAGCCTTATTGAAAGGCCCACCGAGAGTTATCACATTTCAAAAAGTCTACAGGTATATCTGCATGTAAGAAGGAATTACTACGCTATTTTCAAGTCGATGCTAACAGAGACCTAGAACACACCCTGTTCCGAGCTTGGCCAGCTCTTGAAAGAAGCCCCCAGCTTTATCCAGAGGAACTTGGCCATCATCGGCTCACACCCCCTGCAGCTGTATTCTTCCCTTCTCAGCATCACCCCGGAGAACAGCCTTATGCGGAGACTCTTCTGGGGCGAAGGGCCTTCATGGGTATCCCTTATCCCAGCTCCCGACTCTCACTGGGGCCAAGTCCAATACACCTTGGAGGGCCACAAGGGAACAGTCAACGCCGTTGCTTTCTCCCCAGATTCTTCACTCCTGGCTTCAGCCTCATCAGACCACAGTGTTAGGATCTGGCGCGTGGAAACAGGCGAATGCATCCGAGAATTCCAGAGGCATAAACGCCCTGTGAGAGACGTCAAGTTCTCGCCCGACTCGACACTCATAGCTTCAAAATGCGACGAGACTATCCGGATCTGGAAAAGTGAGACGGGTATACAACTGGAGAATTTAGTCATCGATGGACATCACAGAGAATGCCCCGTTGAGTTCTCACCAGACTCTAAGCTCGTGGCGTGGATTGGTGAACGAGGCGATCTGCGGATTATGCAGCTGGATACCCTCCAGTGCATATGGCAGTTCAGACAAGGCGGTTTTACGGACCCCAGGAAACGACTACAACCCACTCCCTACTCCTTGCATTTCTCATCAGACTCGAAAGTTATCGCGGTAGTGGTGGAGGAAACAGGCTTCTTCTCCTTGTGGAGTGTTGAGAGTGGCTACCGCATCCGGAAACATGAACAGACAGGAAATCTCTCCCTCGAGGTACCTCACAATAGCCCGCGCCGGGACGTGTCGTTTAGCTTTGTCGAGGACACCAGCCAATCAACCATCGCGAATACCGGGTCAACATTCATGATGGCAGGCAACGAGAACCTCCATTCCGAGTCCGACGACACCATCCTTATCCGCTGGGTGGAGACGGGCGAGGTTGTGCAAAGCATCACGACCCCTTATAGTGCCAGGAGCCGCGCCATTTCGACACAGTTTTCTCCAGACGGTGCAATTCTGGGTTCGATACATGAAGACAAAACCGTCAAAATCTGGGACATCGGGACGGGAAATTGTCTGCATATTCTCAGTGGTTTCGCAAGCGAGGTGAGGGCCATGTCCTTCTCTCCAGACATACGTCTAGTCGCTTCAGGGTCTACCGACAGGATGGTACACATCTGCTCCATCAGCTCTGGGAGCAACCTCCCTCTATCAGAGGAAAGCAGACACCCCATTCAAGCCATGGTGGTGTCTCCAGACGGTGCCGTCGTTGCATCCTTCTCCGCGAGCAGAGAGCTGGCGCTGTGGAGGATAGATACCGGCGTGTGCATGCATCGTCTCGAATGCCCCCACAGGATGGAGTATTTAGAAGGACCCCCCTTTGCTTTCTTGAACCGCTTGTTGTTTTGTGCCTGGTCGCGGTCGACTCTGTACGTCTATCGTGTAGACACGGGCCAGCGTGTCTCTGAGGTTGACAAACACCGAGGATCTGAGGTTGCGATTTCTCCTGACGGGAGTCATATCGCCTTCAGACCCACCGAGGACGTCATTTACACCATGATGCCGGACTCGGGCGAGTATGGACATCAACTCACGGGAGGGAGACGGCTTTCAGATGCGAGATTCTCGCCCGATTCTACACGTGTTGCAGCCATATCCTATACTCCCAATCGCTGTCACGTGTATCTGTGGTCTGTTGAAAATGGCGTTTGTCTTCACAGACTCCGCACGCGGCTTCCTCGCGACGCCATCAAGGCCCGCATCAGCGGCATTTCTCCAGACGGGAGATGGATCGCGGTGCAGTGGGCGGTTGATGACGAACGGGCTTCACGGGGTGTACGCGCATACAAGCGAATGTATTCTCTGGAAGTCATATCTGTCGCCCAGGGTGAGAGGGCCCTGAGGTTCAACACACCGTCGTCAAAGCCTCCCGGGGACTGCAGTTTCTCGAGCGGTTCTCAACATGTGGCCTGGATCTGCGGTTCCAGCATGAGGGTCTGGGACACTGCGACTGGAGCACTTATTAATTTCGTCAACCTCGGCTTCTTTCCGTCCCGCATCGATTTTGACATCGGCAGGGACTATCCTTTCACCAACTTTGGTCGAATCTCTATGAATAACCCTCACACAGAAAATGTCAATGGCACAGGGACTTCCCCCGGGAGGTTGGGGTATGGAGTCAGTGCCGACAGGTCATGGCTCTTGTGGAATGATATGGAATTCTTCTGGTTGCCACCGAGATTCCGACCCCACGACGGCTGCGCCATCGAGATATCAGGTTCGACAATAATTATTGGTTCAGAAACAGGAGTGTTACTTTTTTTCAGATTCACGTTGGAGGAAACGCTTTCCAGGCATCGCATAGTGACGATTGTGGAATAGCTGGAGAATTCGCGAGAGTTGGCTTATGGGTTATTTAACGATGAGAATGATTTTCATACAGGTAAAACACGTTCTGGTAGGAGGCGCAAGCAGGGTCATGATTCATGAGTAATGAAATATGTCACGTCTAGTAATAATGTAGGATGTATCAAAAGTCAATGCGGTTCTCTGCAAAGCAACTACGCCCGACTTATGAGGTCTACATGTCCAAGTAGACGAACTGGACCGCTATGATCCTTCTGCATGGTTCAGCTGCATCTCCAGTGGCTTAGCTTTGGCTCACCGAGCCTTGCAAGGAGGTTTAAAAGTGGCCTTGTTTCGTTGCAAAAGAGATCATGACGTTGAGTGCTATATCCTCTGAGAACACCGCCTCAATGGCGGGCCAACTGCAGGTAGCTTTCGCCAATAGAGTCTCTATTCCTTACAACGTCTTGAGGCATGCGCGTTGAACGAGATTATCCTCACATTATCGGCCACCTTCCGACATCCTGGTTCTCTCAACGACCTGGCTTACCGTACGAACTCTATGTTTAGAATATATGTCTTTGCTTGGAAATCAGCTCCAGTTCCCCGACGCGTTTTCCGAGCCAAATACCGATTTTGGCGCCCACCTGCCATGGTATGAGAACGTTAAGCGCCACATGCAACACATCCTCGTTTCATCTCCAAAGAATTGAAGCCTGGTTCCTACCAGGTACATTTGAAGATCCGGCGGGTGGGTGAACATGTGCGACGTTGTCGCGTTGGTCGACTCTCTACTCATCAACCAATCAAATAACAAGGCGCCAGTGCCATCATGTTGTTAGCTCAGTCCAGAGTCGTGATTGGTTACCAAGAGGAATCAGGTGAATCTCGCAGTTGTTCTGACCTGAAACACGACCTGGTGGCTGGTTCCTGTTCATCACAGCCGCGCGGTTACTGCATCCAAGTCACCAATCGGTCTCACGTAACTCTACCGAGAATGTCAGTAGACGCACTTCCATCTTCAAAGATTCTTGCAGTTCATGCATGCTAGGATCATTGACTTGCAGGTACCCATCTCGAGTTGGATAATGTAACCATGGTGGGATCCTTAACGACCTCGCAGCGCTTCGCTCACCAGCTCGTACGGTTGCGTTAAGTGAGACCCAAGCCATGCAGATTAGGTCCTCAGCTCCTGGATTGGGGGTCAAAGGTCACGGTTCGTCCTGGCCAATGACGGCTTCCTCGTGTTCGCGTGTCGAGTGCTGCGAGCATCCCTGCAATCTGACCCACCGCTAAGCGCCTTCTCATGAAGCCCCGGCACCTCATACAGGGCGGTGCGAGCCGAGAAGCTTCTAAGAGGTTAGTCCTGCTTCTTGCTATAAAGAAAGGCTCGGACCTCCCCGAGAGACTCGCTCAACAAACATCACTCTCATTACCCCCGTCGCCCTAGGCCTTCATTTTCAAAACCCTTATACAATCCCACGCACAATCTCCAATGGCACCCTCAAACCTGACCAAGCGGGAAAAAGATTTCTTGGATCTTGTGAGAAACCGCCCGCAGTTTGAGCTCAAAATGAGGGTACTCAGAGTGGTGCAGAGAGCGCAGGTAGGGGCTCACAAACGCCGATAACCTCGTCGCGGTGCTAATATCTGGGAAATTCAGCACGATCTCCCGAAGAACGAATACGATCGATATATGCACGCAGCCTTTGATGCTGCGAGGCGTTGCGATGACGGGAAGGGGCGGACTATTTGGGGCCGAGAAGCCGTCGATATAGCATCCCAGGTACGGAAGGCGTTCGGTGATTACCCCATAGTAGAGACCTTTCAGGCATTCGTCTTGGATTTGCGCGAAATGCATCAAGGTGGCTACTCATATTAGGTCAAGATTTGTGACCGAGAGGAAAGTGGGGGGGCATGGTTCTCAGCTGGTCTGAGGAGGTCTCTATGTATTGTGCCTAGCCACGCCGCGGGATCCGCTTGGGCAGGTTTTGTACAGGTTTTGGTGTTTTTATTGTGTTTTGATGCCACCATGTATCGATAACTGCTCTTCTGGCTATTGTGCCTGATAGCCTCTTTTGGCGACGTTATCAAGTGGTTTGTGTGGTTGGAAGTTAGAATAACCATGTCTCAATTTTGGCCGCATTAATGGGTCGAGGAATTAACATGCAATTGATCACAAGGAATCTCGCCGTATAAATACCGGTACACTTTAAGCTAGACACATGGGTACCATGACGTCCATCCACAACTCCAACACCTCCTTGCCCAGAGAACACTCATATCAGTCTAATCTGGCGCCGGGCAGGATTCTTTGGAAGCGTTTCAGCTGTAATCCCTCCTGCCGAGATATACCCAACTCTTTCAAACCCCTCTGCCAATTCATCCAAACCCAACACTATTCCACACAATTGCGTCTTCCCTCGTTTGTATAACCAGAGGACCCAGGCCGTCGCCCGGAACGTAGATGGATCCTGTTGGTATTCCACTCGACTATCTTTTGTTGCTCTTTTCGCGAAGCCGTGTTCCTCAGCCAATAGCAAGTCCTCGTTGAATTCGTCCGTTATCTCGGCTTCCCCGTACTCAGGACCAAAATGCAACTTATACTTGACCCCGCGACTCGGTGAGCTCACGCAGGTCAGCGTGACCTCGAAGAGAGGGGCTTCTAGCAAGATGTATCCGCTGCGAACTCGTCCAAACGGAGCTTTGTCAGAGGTATCACAAAACGCTTCCAGAATCTTGGGTTGAAAGTCGGGTTCGAGCTCTTCCTCAAGCCGAGAAATAAAATCCACCGCCATGGCTTGAGGCAGAGACGCCCACGACCATGACGGTGCAATATATTGCTCCAGGACGCACCGTGAGGGTTCATAACCTGCCAGTCGCCTGGCAGACCAACCCAAGCCCTGGGGCAAATGAGCCTCCCAAATGCCCGCAAAGTACCGTCCCTGGAATATAGGGGCCACAGATGCCGCTATTCCGCTGAAAGCTGGCAGTTTGTCAAGGTCGTAGGTTATCGCGCGGACCGAGTACATGCGCACGAGGGATTCCCACACTGAATTTGCCCCGTCTCTCCGTTCTTCGTCCGATGCCTCCAAGTTGTGGAGTGCGTAAAGCGCTTGCCGAATATTCAGGTCCGCGGTACTCAGCACTCGAGACGAATCGTGATGTTCTGACGTGCTCTGGCACTCCCAGATGATGTCGGAAAGAGCAAAACGAACGATCCTTCGCGACAAAATAGACTCTTGAAGAGTCCAAGCCCGAGTAGGAAGAATGTTGTGGCCCTCTTTCCAGTAATTGTAGGATCCTCGGGTGAAGGCTTCATTCGAGAAGTGCTCCTGGAAGGCGAAAGTCAAGGGATGACCGTCTTGGTCAGGTGCCGAATAGATCATTCGCTGCCACCTATCCTGGCTTTCTTGGAGGAATGAGATCGTTCCGTTCATTGAGGACTCTGCAGCGACAGTGAGGTGTGCTTGGGAGTAGTATTCTGCCATCTTGGCTGATTCAATCTCCCAATCACCGGCATCGTCTTGAATGATGCACAGGGAGTCAATCCAAATGTATCGAACTCCAAGCTGTTTGCAGAGCCAAATTGCATCCCTAAAGACACAAGAAAGTTCCGACTCGGGAACCGATACCCTCATCTGGGATATCGTTTCCCGAGTTGTCCGGATCGGTTGTCGATTGGGAGGGCCCCAGCAGTGGCTCAAGGCGACATAGGCGCCAGTTTCGCCTGGCTGAGGCTCATAAAGACTCAATGATTCGTCTTCAGGGTCGATTCGAATGACTCTTGTGGGAAGCGGCGGGTTATGCTCAGAACGGCAATGGTGGTGGTCGCCTTGTCCGGCTTCACAAGTTCGGAGCAGGTCTTTGACAAACTGGATGCTCTTCTCTGACTTAGGACTCCAATGCGTATTGTGTAGCTTTTTTATCGTCAAGGATTCAGGGATTTCAGACTTGATTGATCGGAACGTCAGTGCAGTTCCAAAGACATTAGGAGCCGGTCGTGGACTAACCTCAGTCGCTGGGTGAATATGCACCTCTCTATAAAAATAGGTGTCGCCTTGCTCCTCACCCTTCTTAAATTGCATATCCCATGTACATCGCGCTAGAACAGTGCCATCAGATTTCGGGGCGATCCAAATCCCACTGGACTGTGTCCCTTCCCGGTTGATCGGCTCAAACTCGTCATACTCGGCCAACAGAGACGACTGCAGTCGTAGGAAAATCGTCTTGAGCAATGAACAGCGAGGACATTCGTCGTGGAGGCTATCGACATGGGTGTTGTATAGGTTGAACATCCGGTCAATGGGGCTAGCTCTTGGGTTGGTCTCGATGGGCTGGAAATCGTGACATACGTCACAAGGCGAGGACACCGCGCGAGACACGGGACTCGGGGGGTCCACTTGAACGACCATGGTGGGCAGATGGAATAAGAATAATTAACTCGTACAACATAAAGATGATGGTTTACGACCCATGATTGTGAGTGAACTCATCCAGTTTTGTATTCGAACGCTGGCCCCATCCCTCACTTTAGGCGCGCGGCTCGTTGCAGAATATGCGGCCCAGCAGGCCAGCCCTTGCACCTCTGTTGCTAAGCCTAACTGCATAACTGACAAGGATCAGGGGTTCCGGTTGAAACCCCCCTGAATGGCGTCTCTTTCGGCATTGGAGATGTTGAGTTGCCAGACTATTGAACATACCAATCATCGGCATCTCCAGCTCATGCGATCCATATTTTCCAGGCTTGTGTTATCGTAGCTAAGCGCTTCTTACAGCGGCTAACAATGCAACGAACCTTTCGACTCCCAAGTGGTCATTTTATCGCTCAACTCAGATACGGCGAAGATGAGATTGGTTCCAGACGACCCATCCACGTCATCATGGGGGGCTTTTAGTTTTTGAACTGTATCGGAGCCGTTGGAGAAGTTTCGCAACCATAGCTGCGCCACCTCACCCTTTACAGCATTGATATAGGTAGTTATCGTGTTCCATTATCCTTCCCTTCTGGATAATTTGAAAACCCAACTGCATGATTCCTCACAGAATTTAAAGGTCATCGTCCCCTCCACAGTAATCTAGATTGCCCACGCTCCAAGCTTAATGCCATCATCTCCCACCAAGCCGCTTGTCAACCATCCCTACAACCGCACACAGTGAGTCAGCTCTACATTATGAGGCGAAGTAAATTACAATTTCCATATTCAATCCCCGCACAGTAGCGGGCATCGCCTGCAGTGTAACAATACGCATCAACAAATCATCCCTTTCAAGTTCCTCCGTCTTATGCAACTAGCCCATACCCCATCCCCTAGCTAACTACGTAGTAAGCTACTGTAGACCGCCACGTCTTGGAAAAAGCCTCGGGCTAAGCCGTCCAATCGTGGCGCAGGGTGGAATGTTACCTATCAACCCCCGTCACCTCATTTGCGTCACGGCGATCGCATCGAACGCAGCTGGCTTAAAACCCTCCATCACCCCGTTCCAATAACTCAGTATCAAGTATCTGTATCATTACTAGATCGGTTCAAACTAGCAATGCCAACCACAAAGAAACTCGGCAACGAAGCCACCGGGCCTCAACGTGCGAGCGATTTCAACGATGCGTTGCAAGCCGTGCCAGGACATGTCGCCATGATGCACGTGTTGCAATACTCATATATGGCACAGGTATGCCCTCCCAACGCAGAAGAAATCATCGAATACTTATCGATAAATGGGCAGACTACACTCCGGCAGTGCGACTTTGAGGCGCTGATCGAGGCGTCAAAAGAGGCAAGCAAGATCCTGCATGAGGCCGGCCTGCCGATTGACTGTACAGGGAGTCAAACTTGGCCTGAGGACGCAGAGAGGGTCAACAATCAGGTCAAGGAAAAGTACGGGGAATTCCCAGCAGTTGCCGACGGATTCAAGAGACACGTTGAACATGCTCGGGCCGCATTCGCAGCGGCTAAGTCATAGATCTGGGTATCAAACGAGAAAGAGAGGGGATGGAATGGATATCAAAACAAATGATATATGTGTTTAATGGGATTATTTAACTTCATCAATGATATCTTGAAAAATGACGTACCGAGGTTTAGAGAAGCCTTGTCGTTGGTGCTCTTGAGATGAAGATTCTTGGCTCAAGCCTCACGCACAGCCGTCCAACACCCCGCATGTGACTACTCTTGAGCTCAGTTCAGGCTGGCAGCTCTAAGGTATTACGCAGATAAGCGTAACAGCACATGTCAATAGCTTTTATGTTAAAAAAAAAAAAGATTCAGCGTAATTGCGAGAGGTCTTTTTCAAGAATACTTAGAGAAAAGCACTGAACTCGTCGCGAAAAGGGAGAAAAAAGCTGAACAGAAGCAGCTCCAGGGTATGCCTCCGTGGCCGAACCAAGCTTACGCACCGCCACAACCACACCAACCTCCACACCAGCCACACACGCAGGCAACCCAGCTTTCCATCTCCCAAACCGCCAGCTATCCTTCCAACTGTCCTCTCGAAAGCAAAAGGGCCAACAACCTCGCCCCTCCGCAAACCTCCTCCCACACCCTTCCTCCCTATAGCGCATAACCTCAATCGTATACGCGCCATGTCAAACTACTACTCCAACCAACAACCGCAGTACCCAGGCGCCGGCCCCTCGGCAGCCCAGAACCTCCAATTCTTCCCTTCGCAGTACGGTCCTGCCACCGGCGGCACAGGCACACCGCAGCCCGGCGGCGCATACGGCTATGGCAACCAGCAAGCTGGATTCGCCGGCACAGCCGGTGCGCAGGGCTTCTCGGGCGCTGGGTACGGCGCGCAAGGCGTCTCGGGACGGCTGGGCGAGCAGGGAGGGTTGAGGACTGGGTGGGTGGCTGCCTTCTCGTCCGAGGGGTATGATGGGGAGCCGCCTTTGTTGGAGGAGTTGGGTGTCAATTTTGGTCATATTCAGGCAAAGGTGAGTGTTCTTGCGTTGCTGCTCATGATGCGCTTCAAGCTGACTTTGTTTAGACACTCGCCGTGTTGAACCCCTTCAGGCGCATCGATTCGCACCTCATGGACGATTCCGATCTCGCAGGCCCGCTCATCTTCTTCCTCCTCTTCGGCTTCATCCTGCTCTTCTCAGGCAAAGTCCACTTCGGTTACATCTATGGCCTCGCCGCCCTTGGCTCCGTCTCCCTCCACCTCATCCTCTCTCTCATGTCGCCCTCCGACGCCGGCCAGCCCCAACAGCCAAGCTACCCCCAGTACAGCAGCGAACCCTCGGCACCTGCTCCTCCGCCAGGACAGCAAGGTGGTCACTTCTCCGCGACGTTGACATACCCCCGAAGCGCGAGCGTGTTGGGATACTGCCTGTTGCCCCTTGTGGCGACCAGCTTGTTTGGCATCGTCATGCCGATGGATACACCCTTGGGCATTGTGTTTACGACAGCTGCCATCATGTGGTGTACATACAGCGCGAGCGGAATGTTCTGCGTGGTAGGACGAATGAAGGGCATGAGAGGCCTTGTCGCGTACCCCCTGGGCCTGTTCTACGTCGGCTTCGGCATCATGGGCATTTTCAGCAGCCGAGGGAGCGGATCGCTGTCCAACGCAGCTGCAAAGCTCAACGGCTGAAGTACCAGTGACGACAAGCTCTACACTCTACCCAACCACAGGAGGCTCGACGGCGCAGACTTGCATCCTCGCCGACCGTGACTCCAATGATGCTGTACATGATTACGCCCGGAAAGCGGCCGAGGCAAACGACGGGAGACAAAGGCGTTTGAGAGGGACGGCCGAGACAGGGGATACTTCGAGTTATACGGAATGAAATGAGGAACCACTTTCCCCTTTGTATTAGAATAATACTTCTCTTTTTCTTGTTGTACGTCACGAACCCACAAAAGAAGGCAGGCAGGCAGGTAGTTTATAGGAGAAGGGACCTTCATAGCGTCGAGAGGAAGAAACTCTCTGAATTTAAAAAGAACCATTGAAATATGCAACAAACATTGCATCGAAATCTATATATGACACAGTTCGTATAACAAACACAAAAAATCAGTAACAACCACGTAAAAGCATGTCCCTATCGTATCACTTTTTGTCACAGGAATCCGCCCATCCGATTCCCAAGTCCGTTAACCCGCCCTCCCTATTGCGGTCCAAGAAAGTACAAGTTTTGTTGTATTGTCAAAACGCTGCTGCTCATCATCTGCAACGCATTATTAAAGGGCTGAAGTTGAAAGATCCATCGCGAGAAAAAGCGTCAAATACCACCGCTTGTTTGTTTCATGACCAACGTAGCACACACTCTCTGAAAATCGTCTAGGCCTTCTTGCCGCCGTCGTTCTCCTTGTCATCGTGGGCGTGAACGCCGTTGGGCTTGGCGCCGTTCGTCTTGGGGGAGTCGTCGGACTCGCCAAAGACGACAGAGTACTGGCCTCCGGCACCGGCGCCGATGATCTTCTTGCCGCGGATGGCGGTGTTGTCGATGAGGGTGGGGGTGTGGATGTCGTCGATGGTGCCCTGGCCGGTCTGGTAGTTGCTAGAGAAGCCCCAGGAAAAGACCTTGCCCTCGGAAGTGATGGCAAAGCTGTTGTCGGTACCAGCGGTGACGGCGACGGTGTCCTTGACGTCTGTGGTTTGTTAGCGCCGTGTTCTTTAGTAGATCGAACAAGTACATACCGGGCTGGACAGTGGGTGTAAACAGGATACGGGCGTTGCCTCGCTCGTCGTAAATGGCAATGTCCTCGTTGAGCTTGTCAAACTCGAAGCCGACCTGGTAGCCATCGACACGGCCCCAGGTGAAGAGCTGACCGTCCTCGGTGCAAGCCAGAGAGTGGTGCTCGCCACCATCGATATCAGTAATGTTGTGGTCCTCGAGGGAGGTGAGCTTGGCAGGTCGGAGGATGACGGCATCGTCCTCGCCAGCGTTGGACTCGATGCCGATCTCGCCAAAGTTGTTCAGACCCCAGCCGTAAACGCGACCCTTAATGTCGATGGCAAAGCTGTGGTAGGAACCGCAGGCAATCTTGGCGATCTTGCCTCGGGGCAGGCCAACGCCCTGGGGAATAAGCGAAGACATCTTGTTGCGCTCGATGATGCGTCTTCCGAGCTGGTTCTGCTGGCCACAGCCCCAGGCAACAACGTTGCCTTTGGTGTCGAGAGCAAGGACGTGGTTGGAACCGGCGGCGAGGGCGGTGATGTTCTTGAGGGTGGGGACGAGGACGGGAGTCGATTGAACCTTGACGGTCTCTGAGAAGCCGAGGATACCATCGCTGGATCGGAAAGTGCCCCAGCCATAGACGCGGCCGTCCTCGGTGAGGGCAAAACTGGCGCTATCACTGGCAACGACCTGGACAAACTTGGTGCCAGCAGCAAAGTGCTCATCGGAAACAGGAGCAGGTGTGCTCTCCTTGGGGTTGATACCAGTGTCGTCCTCGTCCTCGGAATCAGAGTCATCCTCATTGTCCATGTCGCGAAGACCGCCATCCCAGTTGGTGTCTCTTCCGAGAGCACCCTGGTCGTTGACACCCCAGGTCAGAATCTTGTTATCGTGGGTCAACGCGATCGCGTGCATGCCACCGCAGGAGATCTGGACGACGCCGGTGTTGGCGGCGGAGAGGTTATCGTTGAGTCGAGGGCGCTTCACGTCGATGGGTTTCTTGTTATTGACGCGCTTGCTGCCGAGGCCGAGCTCGCCAGACGAGCCCTCGCCAAAGACGTAGACATCGAGGATCTGGGTGGGCGCGTCGTTGATCTTCTTTCCGATCTCGGGGTGAGCCTCCTTCTTCTCCTTCTTGGGAGCGGCCTTCTTGGCGGGCTTCTTGGGGGCAGGCTTCTCGTCCTCGGGCTCCTCGGTCTTGGCCCTCTTGGTGGTCTTTGTCTTTGTGGCAGCAGGCTTAGCAGCAGGCTTCGCGGCGGCGGCGGGTTTGGCGGCAGCCTTGGCCTTTGTTGAGGGCTTCACGGCGGGTTTCACGGCGCGCTCGGTGGTCTTGGACTTCTTGGTCTTGCGCGTGTCTGCCTCAGACTCGGCCTCAGTCTCCTCGTCGCGGGCCTTTCGCTTCTTGGACGTGCCATTGGTGGTAGGATCCTCCTTCTTCTTGGTGGGAGCGGCAGCAGCGGCCTTGGTGGGCTTGGAAGCCTTCTTCACACCAGCGGCGGCAGTGGGCGTCTTCTTTGTCGACGCGGCCGTCTTGTTGACGGATGCTTTGGTTCGAGGGGCCATCGCGTCCTTGTGTGATGCGGCGGGTACCCGACGCGCTGAAAAGGATGTAAAAAGGTAGTTTGGCGCAGAGATTGAGGTGAAACACGTGCTTGGGAGGCAGTACAAAGAACCTGCAGAGCTTCCTTTGCGCGCAGGGACAAGAGATTTGACGCAAAGTCGATGATGATGAAGATGAGAGAAGCTGTGGTAGAGCGCGAACAAGCAGGTGGTGCTTTTTTTTCTTGCCGTCCTTTTAGGTGTGATCTGACCACGCTGAGTGTGGATGACCTGAGCAGGGATCAGCAGATGCCAATCTGGGCTTACAGGGGGGGCGAGGCTTGAATTGGGATTCACCGCCCGGTAGCTCCCACTAGATAATGTCCGGCAGAATAAAAATTTAGTGCAATTGAGCTTCAGGCGGTGACGGAGCTTGTCGCGTCTCGTTGTGAGGCGACCCATTCCATTGGTACACGGACAATCAGTGCAACAACAGCCACGAACCGCGGGGGTTGTTTTTGTTGATCCTTGTTTTTGGATTTTTCTGCTTTCGTCTGTTGTTTTGTGCGCCTCTTTCGGAACTACAAACTTTGAAATGGAAACCGAAATACTTCCTGTTTCGGAGAATTCCAACTGCATCGCGACACCAGCTGCGGTTCATCCCTTTTCACGCGTTTCTCAAGAGGTACAGTGTCATTGTTTGTGATTGATTCTCAAATCTCGCTATCTTTAGCTCTGATTGCCTTGCCGCCCAACCCAGATGCCATTCATGCCCCAACGCCGACCCATAATACAATTATGCTAGTGAATAACGAATCCTTGCCCCATAGACCCATGTGTTCATCGTCGAGTGGTAAAGTCGATCTCGTTGGCAGGGTTGTATCCGCCATCGGAAGCCTTTTCGCAAGTGCAGCCACCTGAGCATAACACGTTAGCACCTAGTCAAGCTTTGTATGGGACCACAATGTACATACCAGCAGGTCGCGAACCACAGGCACAGGTCGAGCCAGAAACAGTCGCGTTCTCAGAGGAAGCTCGGTCGCAGGTGCATTCACCGGCAGGTCGGGCGCGGCACGAGCAGCGGGGTCCCGAGACGGCGTTCTCGCTGGAAGCCTTGGAGCATGTGCAGTGAAGAGCCGACTTTTGGCCGCACGAGCAGGTAGCCTTCTGGGCTGGAGGAGAACATGTCAGTTAGTCGCCTCGCTGTTGAAGATGATGTCACATACCACAGGCGCATTCAGCGTTGTCGCCGGAGCGGCAGCAGGTAGCGGGAGCGTTGACGACCATTTTGGCGGTTTGTGTGGTGATTGTAGAGTGTGGTGGGAAAGTTGAGAGCTGGAAGAGAGTTTGAGAGTCGTTGAGGTATCTTGGGATTGTGCTAGAGATGCTGATTCTAAAACTCTTCCAAGAGAGGCTGCCTCGACTTATTTGTACTCCATCACTCCCGGGGAACATGTCTCCACTCCCTCTGGAGCTTGGTTGCCGCATCTCCAACAGGCAGTAATCGCCTGTTCCCTGATTGGCCAGATCCCCAGATTCACTTCCTCTCAACCAATCACCGCTTGCTTATTTCCAACTTGACAACTTTCGCCTCCCAAACCGGCCCATGCTGAGGAACGCCTCCATCTATTTCGAGTTCTCGGACGTCATGAGTAATCAGGGCCTAGATTGAGCCTTGTCATGCTCTTGTCAGCTTTCTGCTGTGGTTTTCTCAGCTGCTTTCGGCGTGCCCGTTACTGGATGGTCATGATTGTGCCCTCTGGCAGTCGCTGGAGGTTGCCCATGGCTACAGATGGCACTTCTTGCTGTCTTCACCTGTCACATCGCAATTGCTCGTTTTCGATAAGAGCTGCGCGTTGCTGCTCATGTCATGATAGCTTGGGTTAGAAGCCATGACGTAGGATGTGCTCTCGATGTCTGCAACGGACGACTATCTCTGGCTAACTGACTCATGCTTGACAACTTTGGCTCTCTTCTTGGAGCGGCGTATTCTTCACCGCCATCTGTACTTGAAACCAACATTCCCTTGACACCGCCGTCACAATGCAAGTGATCCCATGCTCATGACAGCCCCTCGCCGACTTCTTCCCCCGGCCATGGGCAATCTCGGCGCCGCTCCCCGAATTCGGCCCCGCTTCGGCCGCCTCCGATGACTGTTGGTGTCCGGTGGACTGTTTGTCCCGATCACGGCGAGGACCTGGAATGCCTGGATTTGTTTGCACTTCTACATACCCTTGCTTTACTGGAACTACTTTGAACCGTGTTATTACAGTCACACAACTGCGCATTCGTTATCTGATACTGGTCAAATCACCCACTTCTAACCGATTTCAAGCCGATAAGCCCCCGCAGCTGGCATGCCGCTGGCTACATAATACCTCACAGCCGACTTGATGCCATTCGGAGCCTATCTAAACTGAACCTGCCACCTTTGGTCTTTTTTCGCCCGTTATTTCACCCCTTCATCACCTAGCAACACGTTAAATATTTTTCTAATCGATGACCTTCAACATGTCCAACCTAACTGAGCCTACCGTCGTCGTTATAGGGTACGAATGACCTCACCCTCTTTTGTGACCTAAACTAAACTCGGCAGTGCTGGAATCATCGGCCTGACCAGCGCCCTCAAGATCCAACAACTCCTCGCAGAGTCTCCAACCACTCAGTCAACATCCGTCCTCCTCGTCGCCAAGGAATGGCCAATCTCAATCCCGGGAGCTCCCACTTCCCACTCTGCCGACTACGCGTCCATGTGGGCCGGCGCCCACGTTCGACCCATCCCAGGTTCAACGCCCCAGCTTCGTCGGGAGGCCAAGTGGCTCAAGCATACCGTCGCCGAGCTTGAACGCCATCGTCAGAATGAACCCTGGGTCGGCATTCGTCGTCTCCCGGGTATCGAGTATCTCGAGGACCCATCGCCCGAATACCTAAAGCAGGATGCTCAGAGCTTTGCTGCCGAGACTGGTTTGTCAGGTTATCGCAAGTATGAGGCTCATGAGCTCCCAGATGGAGTGCAGCTCGCGTTTGAGTACGAGACGTACTGCATCAACTCGCCCTTGTACTGCAGCAACTTGCTACGCAAATTCATCCTACAGGGTGGAAAGACGCTGCAGAGAGAGCTCAAGAGCGAAGAGGAGGCTTTTACACTGGCGTCTCAAGTTTTGTTCGTGGTCAACGCTAGTGGGATGGGGTTCAAGGACACGAAGTGCTTTCCCATCAAAGGCAAGTTTCGGTGACCCGCGGGTGCCGGGCACACCAAAGTTTGGAGTCGTGGTACTAATAATTCAAACAGGCCAAATAGTACTGACCAATCTTGCTGCTGACAAGACCATCACCAAGCAGTTGAAGGATGGTTCTTGGAGTTTCATCATCCCCAGATCTTTTAATGGAGGGACAGTGATTGGTGGCACCAAGGAGCCCGGCGACTGGCGCATTGAGCCATCCCTGGAGCTGCGTCAGAGAGTTCTGGACAATGCCAAGAGCATCGCTGCCGAGTCATGCGGCCGGAACCAGGTACCTGGGCCACTAAAGGTCATCAAGGATGTGGTTGGTCGAAGACCGGCTCGTGAGGGAGGGATGAGGGTTGAGACAGAGACCAAGGACAACGGCCAGCACGTCATCCATGCTTACGGCGCTGGAGGACGCGGCTACGAGATGTCTTGGGGCGTTGCAAGTGAGGTGGCGGACCTGGCGAAAGAGGCGCTTCGTTCAACGTCGGCGCTCAGGTCAAAGCTGTGATGCCCCGGCTACTTGGATATTGGGTGGTATCGTGTGATGTCAAGGCTGATTCACCAAACCGCAAGATTATGTGGGCAAGTATGCTTAACACGCTCAATGGACTAGCAAAGTGATATATGGTACGGGAATGGCATTGAAGCCATTCGTTTGACTTATTGACAATATTTGCAGTTCTGTAAGAAATTATATACGACGTGAAATGCTTGGTTGTGCGAGTACCAGTGGCACCAACCTCGGGAGGGGCACCAGCTTTGATTGATGCCTAGTTGTCCCATGCTTGACTTAGTTGCCACGGTAGTAGCGTAGAGAGAACTGGGGGACGCTGCCGCATCCAGTATCAGCAGGGGCGGTGGCAGCAGGCTCAGCAGCGCTATTGTCAGGGGTAGCAGCAGAGTCGGAGCCAGTTGCAGAGCCAGAGCCAGCAGCAACAGAACCAGAGCTAAAGGTAGAACCAGAGCCACCGAAAACAGCAGGTCCAGGCATGGGGTAAGAAGTAGCACCACTGTATATGCTGTAGTTGGGTGACAGACCCTCAGTGTTGCTGTCGTAGACGCCAGGAATCTTGACAACGTCGGTGGGCTCCTGACCGCTGCCAGAGTTGGTGACCTTGACGTGGGCGCAGTTGAAGTAGAACTCGGTCCCGCTGGGTCGGTGGAGAGCCAGATGCTCAATGCGGACAAGGTACTCGCCGCTGGGAACCTCGGCGGGGATGGCAAAGTCGATGCGGTTCTTGTTCCAGACAAGCCAGTTCTCGCCAGACGCATGCATGGGGAAGTTGGCACCGAGCTCATAGACCTTGAACCAGTCTCCAGATCCATCGTAGGACTTGACGTCGTCGTTGGAGGCTCGGGACATGTACACCTGAATGGCTCCAGGATGCTGGATGTTGCCGTCTAAGTTGGTACCAAAGCCAATGGTGTCACCGGCGTTGACCTCGGCAACCTTGGTAGAGCCGGCATTGGCCTGGGCGCCAGTGTTGCACCTCATCTCGTCGCTGGACAGGATGCCGAAGCCAAAGTGAGGCTGGAACCCCTGAGTCGAGCGGCGGACGTACTCGTACTCGGCCGACTTGACATTGTTGACGTAGAGATGGGGGAAGAAGTAGTGAGCCGAGACGACGGTGGGAAGAGCCAGGATGGCAGCAGAAAAGGAGATGGCGGCCTTCATGATGACTTTGAGAGTTGTTACAAAGAGTGTGTACTGGTGAAGAAGAGCCGAATAATGACCTCTGGGGTAGAATGAAGGGAAATCTCGGCTGGCAAGAGTGAGAAAACGAGTGCTTGAATGTACAATTGAGAGTGAACTGATGATTATCCCCAGAGGCCAACGCTCGCATCTTTATATCTGGTAGCAATGGCATCTTACTGAGAGGTCTTGGTTCTGGCTGCCTACTCAGCAGACTATCTGAAACCGAAAATCCCCTGATACGATGAAAGGTGGAAGGCAGGTCTAGAACAACCGCTATAGAAACATGCTTAACCCGACACACGGGAACGGCTTGGCTCCAGGTTCATCTTTTCCCTATTGGTGGATGAACATGCTGTTTCAAGTCTTAAACGAAACACGAACAAGTAAGTCTTGCGAGGGCGGGTCCTGTTGGTTTGGCGTGTTGAACCTGGCTCCTTGTCAAAGCTCCCGGGTGGATCTTGGGGTTGCATTCAGAGTCCGTTGAGATTAGGGACGGGCTTCGATTTCAGACGTGAGATTTGATACTACATACGCATTCTGTGTTGATAAAGCGCAATCGTTGGGTCGGGTCAGAGGTTGGCGGAGAGGAACTAAGGGGGGTTGGGTTCCAGCCACAGTTGGCCAACTCCCCGATGCAATATTCCACTACCAAATTTGCAATTCACGCCGTGATGCAATTTGAATACCGATGCCGTTGAAATCTAGAAACGTGAACCAGTACGGGGGAAACTTGAACCTTGAGAGGAGGTGGAATCTGGTGTGACCGTTGCTCAAAGAATTCATCTGGCGGTGACGGCCGGTATTATAGTACTGCAGATACATGATTTTAGCGTAGCCGAGCGCTAAGGCCCCTGTGGCGCAGTGGGATAGCGCGTAGCTCTTATACCTTCATTACTTGGTGAAGATATGCTAAGGTCGTGAGTTCGAACCTCACTAGGGGCAGACTTTTTGCACTCCTTTCAGACAGATGACGACGCTTCTGTCTTTTTGGCTACTAAGGAACGTGGGTGGTGTTATGTTATGATTTATATAATGCAATCTGTGCTACTTGGTGATGACGAGACAGAAGAACCTTGCCTATCAGCACGCGTCAACTCTTATCTGTCTAGCCGAGGGTGGTTGAGCCGGACAGACAAGCAGCGGCTGGTTCCCTTGAGACACACGAAGTGGGAAGCCAAAAGACGACACCGACCTTGAATCACCAGCAGAGCAACTGCAATGAGACCTTTCTTCTGTATTACTTCTTTCTCCCTTACTAGTGTCATTTCGCCTTTCTCCCTCTGCCCCTTGGCTACTTTCTCCAAGCTTGACCCCGTTACCTTGTTGTACTCATCTCCCACCAACAAACTCCTTTACCATCTCGTCCAAATCAACCGCATAAAGCCAGTCGAGATCAAAAGCCTTCATCTCCACATCACCCCCCTTCGGCAACCTCCTCTGATTAATCTCGCCATTGAGCTCAATCACCCTGTCAATCCGTCCCTGTCGACCCTTCTGCCATCTCTCCAACGCTCCGCCGAGCCCTTGACCCTTCTGTTTCAGATGTCCGAGGATACCAGCAAAGGTGTAGACGTCTTCGAATGCCTGGTTCACACCTTGGCCGGCGGTGGGGGGGATAGCATGGCCTGCGTCGCCGAGGATGATGACTCGGCTGTGCTTGTCGGTTGAAGCCCACTTGTCCAGTTTGGGGAGGAGATAGAAGGGCCAGAGGTTGACTTTGTCGGCTGAGATGTTTGATGTGGCATTGGCGACGATGGGAGGGAAATCTTCACTGCCCTCACGTAGGAAATCGATGCACCACGTCTTGTCAGAAGTCATAGCCTTCCAGGCATCTCGACCGGGGTCTTCTCCTGCAAAGATGCGCTGCTTTCCGATGAGAACCTCTGAGCCGTCGGCTAGCTGAGGTGCAATGATAAAAGCGCCGCGCTTGTTGTGCATGAACGTAGCTGGGAGTTTGTATTCGTCCTTGTCCATGTTGAGCTGCTTCGTGGGCACAGCAGCCGTGACACCAATCATGTTGGTAAACTTGGGCAGCAAGTCAGGATGAAGATATGATCGAACACGTGAGTGGATTCCATCTGAGCCAACGAGGAGAGAAGCAGTTGACTCTGAGCCATCGGTGAAGAGCCAGGTGGCACTCTCCTCGGTCTCGCTGACGATGCGGTCAAACTTTTTGCCGTAGATAACTTGAACTCCGGCTTCGCGGACCAAGTCTAGAAGAATGTTGATGAGCTCGAAGCGGTAGACTCGAATACCGGAGTATCCATATTTGGCAACAGATCCAAACTCAAAGACATCGACAGTCTTGTCGTCTTGAGACAAAAAGTAGGACTCTTCAAACTTGTAGCTCCGAGGTTCCATGCGCTCAAAGACGCCAAACTTGTCGAGAATGCGAAGAGCGTTGGGGGACAGCATGATTGCGCCGCCAATGTCGAGGGGTGCGCTTTGTTGTTCATAGGCGATAGCATCGATGCCTTGTTGGTGCAGGGCGAGGGCCAGGGTTAGGCCTGAGAGGCCGGCTCCGATGATGGCGATTTTGGTGGGTGACATGATGAAGAGAATAGTTTGGGTGTTTGTGTATTAGATGATCTGAGGATTTGAACTTGTGAGTACGTTTGAAGAGTGGGTGAGGGATGGTTGGTGATGCCTCTTCTTGACTTGACCACCACCTCGACTACCTATATATATATATGATATCGGCCTATGCGACAAGCGCCAGTAGACGGAGAGTTCCTCGGTCTCGGCCTTTGATCTAAGCTACCTTCGCAATCTTTTCACGAATTTGTCAAACGAAAGCCTCTTCATCATCTCCCTCCTCCAATAAGCATCGTCGCTGAGGAGAGCATCCGGCCGAGTAGTCAGACTCGGCCGATAGATTCTCACTCTCGGCCGTGTCCGATGACAAAAGCCTACGACGGTAATCTCGGTCTTTTGCACCAGCCTCTCGGTAAATTGAGAACCCGCGCCTTGATTCGTAAGATCGAGGCTGTGTTGTCAGCTGAGTCCGAGCGAGCACGGCCGAGTGGCCGGGGCCGAAGGTATCGGCCGATATCAAGGATAATGAATGGGACTGTGTTGACTATAAAGGGTTTGGATGGGCTACTCTCTGGAGCCTCTTCATTATCATCAACAAGTCCATCTAGTCCAATCAAAGACAACTGTTTGCACTTTTCTACTTCACTCTCTACAACCAATTCAGCCCGGAGCTATTCAAGAACCCATACACAAACACACCCACCATCCCCCATCTTCAGCATGCATATCTTCGTCATTGGTGGAACCGGCCGCAACGGCTCCCTAGCCATTCAAGAAGCCCTCTCCAGGGGCCACACAATCACCGCCCTCGTCCGCAACCCATCCACCACATCCCTACCCTCCCACGCCAACCTTACCGTCGTCAAGGGCACTCCCACCTCTCAAGCCGATGTCCTTGCTGGCCTCATAACTCCTGAGCCTCCCAGAGCTATCATATCAGCTCTTGCGCAGGTTCGAACTTCAGAGTCGCCTTTTGCGCCCTTGCGTCCTGATACTATGCCTGACTTTTTGACTTCGAGCATGCACGTCTTGCTCGCCGCCATCTCACAAGCCAATCTGCCCTACAAACCCAAGCTGGTTGTAAACTCAGCGCAGGGTGCTGGATCCTCCTGGCGCTCCATGAATCTTCCCGGCAAGATCATCTTTAGCCACGGAAGCATGGGCATTGGGCTCAAGGACCACAACAAACTTGACCAGCTTGTGCGCGACAGCGGCTTGCCCTTTGTTTCCCCGCGGCCGTGTATGCTTGCCGAAGGTAGCGTCAAGGAAGTCAAGGTGTGGGCTGAAGATGGAAAGGGCTGCGCGTGGATGCCGTCTATTAGTAGAGCAAGCGTTGGAAAGTGGCTTGTCGATGCGGTGGAGAGCAGTGAGTGGGACGGCAAGGCACCAGTGATAACGAATTAGCGCGGCGGGAATGGCAATGATGATTAGAGAGATGAAGAAGGATTCAACGTGTAACCAAGATATAGGAGTTTGCCTGTTGATGTTGAAGAGTCCGTAAATTATAGGTTTCCCCGTGGCTATCTATGAGGACGTAGGAGTGGGTTCATGACAATCTTGACTAATAGAATTCCCGAGGTGGCACGCCCTTTAGCATAAAAGAGTTCGATGAGACGGTATCCATCACGGAGGCGGTCGACACGGATGCACGCCCAACCTAACAATGGCTGAACAACGAAAGACTTTTGATCATCCACGACCTTGAATCTGGTAAAAGAGGTTAGTCCCTGATAGGTGTACATTCATTGTATTGCTTAGAAGAGCGACGGCTGGGACGAAACTAATAACGCTTGTGCTGGGAGACGGCAACGCTGGCTGAGCTAGAGGATTAGCAGTGAACCTCACCTTACAAAGCTCAACTCTGAGTGGGCCCTCCGGATCGCGAAGAAGGCGGTTGATCCAGCGGCGCCGAACCTAGGATCCTTCGTCTTGCCGGTCTCAGTATTGAACTTGTCCTGGCCCTTGTCGCCCCCATGCTGGGCACAATGAAGCTCGACCTTGACGTGTGGGCGTAGAACTCTCTTGCCACGTCTGATGTTGTATTGTCCATCCTCAGCATCATCTGGGATGTCAAAGCCGGATAAAATAGTGATGTTGATATCCCTGTAGCTCGCTGGTATGGCATCATGCCAAGTTTCGGTTGGCCTATCGGTGCTTCGATACCCGGGAGGTTTGAGAACCCACCCATCGGCGTTCATTCTTGTGGTTTGTATGCTAATATGGCGCAATTGCCTAGTTCCCTGACCCAGTCGGAAGGCAGGCTACAGCATGGGAATGTTACTCCAGCATCCTTGGGCTTCTGAGGCCTGAGAACAAGACTAAGTTGAACAAATCCGTCCTTCTCTACTTCAAGATGGGCCCCGGCTATAGTAGCCAGGCAAAAGATCAGTGCGACAGATTTTTTGCCAGACTTAGTGAGGAAGAGCCGAACAAGAAGACGGCTGCTGATCAGATTATGGGAGGGTCGCGGATGCCAGAACCCAGCGACTACCCACGACATGTCAACGAGAACTTGTTTCAAATCCTTCACCAGCATTCGGCTTGTCGACATGATCGGTCCGGGCGCGTGAAATCCCCATCATGTGGGGACGATCAGCTGCTCTCTCATCCTGCGAGGCTCTATCTGGATGGAAACTCCCCGATTCAGAGCAAGCACGCGCAGTTTGAGTTGGTGGTTTCAACAACCGATATGAATTACTGGCAGGATCTCTGGGTTGGAGTACCGATGTAAGACTCTGTGTTTTCAACATTCGAATCAAGATGTCTAACTTGATGTTCTAGGCAAACGAAAACCCGAAAGCGCCTTGTCGGATTCAACCTTGGCAGAGATGCAAGCAGCGATGAGGATGAGGACGAGGGCGATGAAGACTTGAGCCTCGACCAAGTTAGCCCAGATTACTTCTGCCAAATTCTGAGAGACCCTTCGTTCGCCAAGTTGAGAGTCCGATTCATTCAAGGCCTTGGGCTCGTTTCACTTCGTCCACCAGCTGCTCTTGAGCGCTTCCTCTCCCCCGGTCAAGGCCTGCCACTCTATGCGGCTGTGGAGAGCTACAAGCTGAAGGACAAGGACAAGATCATACTTGCCCACGCTATCGCACACTCTTTCTGGCAGTTTTATGGATCAGATCTGATGCGGGAGCGGTGGACCAGCCACAATATCTGGTTCATGCAAGAAACTGATGAGCAGCAACATCCAAAGGACCAGCTCGCGTTGAGAGCTTACATGTCTCTTGACTTCGATGGTCAGAATGGTGTTGATGAGAGTATGGACAACCCCATAGTTACACATCCATTCCCTCACATCTTGGCCCTAGCCATCGTCTTGTTGGAGATTGGCCTCAGACGGCCTTTCAAGTCGATGGGCCATCTACCACTCGCACCTCGATTGAACCGAGACCATGGGGCCGCAAACTAGCTGCTGAACGAGCTAGAAAGAAGCCATTGGGCGAGCTCGACGCAGCGAGATATATTCACTAGAATTGTCGCAAACTGTTTGGATCAGAGACTCTTCTCTATCGACCAAACACCTAAGCACAAGAAGGCCAAGGGTCCAACATTAGCTGTCACAGGCACCAGAGCTAGTGGTGGGGAATTTCAAGTGGACGAGCGAAGACGACGAATTTACGCCAAGGTTGTCGAGCCTTTAGCCAGGCTTGTCAACATCGCCTTCAAGAACGACCCAAGGTGTATCTCATATCTGTCAAGATGCAAAGAGGCCGAAGCATCTCAGCAGCAGCTCCGACCCCCGGTGGCATCCTTTCATGCTGGCAAGACGATTGTCGCGCGTGAGTGGCTGGACAATTTGAAGCACATCAGTCGACATATCATGATGCTGCGGCGACAAAAAACGGACCAAGCCTTTACGCCTGTCAAGATTGCCATTCTTGATACCGGCTATGATGCCAAGCTGCCCTTCTTTAGTCAGGCGGCTAGAGCGAAATGTATTCGTGGATGGAGAGACTTTGTGGGAGATGGACAAGCGCCTAACACTGATGATACGACAAGACGAGATGATTATGGACACGGCAGTTTGATGGCTCGTCTTGCCATGGAATCAGCTCCACTCGCCAACCTTTATATCGCACGTGTTGCAAAGGACACCAGGGGGCTGTCTTTGGGTAGTAACTCCATTGTAGAGGTATGCTTATCGTCTTCAACGTCAAACAGATTTGAGCTTACTGACATTGGAATCATAGGCAATCCGCTGGGCTGGGCTTGAAGAAGAGGTGGATGTCATCTCCATGTCTTTTGGCTTTCCAGACGATGACGAAGACATCGCTAAAGCCATTGAAGACGTCGAACGAGAGAGAAACGTCGTATTCTTAGCCAGCGCGGGCAACAATGCGGCCTACCAAGTCGAATCGTTCCCCGCGTGACACAGATCCGTCATCTCCATCCGAGCAACAAACTGTGAGGGCACTTTTAGTGCTAGCAACCCCCCTATAATTGATCGCTACTCCAGCTCTGTTCTCGGCACATTTGGAGATGACCTACCCGATAACATCCACAGGGAGATAGCAGGGCGCTTCGGTCCCTCCATCTGCCAACCTGGATCATCCATCGCCACGGCGGTAGCTGCCGGCATCGTGGCGTCTACAATTGCCTACGCAGAGGCGCTATCCTCTGTTTTACCCATACCGAAAGAACAAAGCCCCGTTCAGAGCTTGAAGAAGACACAAGGTATGCTGAGAATGTTGGAGAAGATGGCTCCGGAGCAGGCGGGCCACCATAAGTTTGTGAACCCCATCTGGTTCTGGAGCGAAAAGGCCGATCCGTGGAAGGCCTGGGCTGCCATGTATGATTCAGTTTCACAACTCATGTATAGGCGTTAGCGAGACAACGGCATGAGGCGCTGGTTGTCAGTATGCCCTATGCGTCGTTTTGGTGTAATGGATCTGGCGGGTACAACAGTGGTTTGGAGCTTTGGCTATGTACTGTACGAAACTACAGAGTTTCCTCGAGCTAATTCACACGCCAATTGGCTGAGCTTAAATTAACGTCCCTTCTTCACAGACTGATGAAGTACACAAAGCTAATTGTTCAGCCACGTTGAAGCCTGGACCCGTGAAGCCCAATCAAAGGCCGCATGTAAACGCTAGGGATTTAGTAAAGATCAACAAGTCACTCATCGTCCGGCCAAGCTTGAACTCATCTCCTTCAACCCGATCAACGACTCGACACATCAAGATGAAGACTTGGTTCCTCCCCCCTGACTTCACATTCACACCCGACGGGCCCCTCCAGCTCGGAGCCGTCATCACGCATCCTGGGCGTCCTACCAACGTCGTCGCGTCGCCCCGCACCGACCCGTCGATACAGCTGCCTGAGATACAGGTCATTACGGAAAAGAACCACTCGCACTCGAAGGAGGTCAGCCGCACGGGCGGAGTCAGTCTTTTCGCAAAGTTTGTCGAGTTTGCATCGGGGTCTGTGTCGTATGAAGCCAGCCGCCGAAATCTTGTTCAATATGGGAATGTCGATCACGAAGTCCGGTCTCTCGTGGCGCCTTTCTCAAAAGACTTTCTCACGAGTCTTACTAGCTTGGATTCCGTGAAGGAGTACATTCAGTCAGGCAGGTTTGGAAAGAAACCTATGTATCTTGTCTCTGGTCTATGAGTTACCAACGAGCCATTTACCGTCACTCGAGAGAAGGGCTCCGGCAACAAAGCCGAGATCTCAGCCTCTGGCCCTACCGGGCCGACCCCAGTTGAAGCCGGCGGAAGTCTCTCCGGGGGCGTGGAGAAGACCAAGGTGGATTCGTACGAGACGGCTCTGGGTATTGTCTTTGCCTACCGGCTACACGTGATACGTCCAAGGAGTAGTGGTAGTGCGTAGTCAGAGATGTTTTCAAACTCCAAGACTTTTATGAATGACCGAGGGGAGCTAGAGCCTATGGAGGTGGTTGACGTTACATTGGGCGTGGTTGGGGAGGACCTCGAGGAAGAGGAGATCACGTTTGATCAAGCTGATTTGGGGAATGGCGAATTCTGCCTGCGTCAATCGCGGCTGTCTCCATAAAAGGAACAGGCTTAAGTACAATCATTGAACGACTGGCTTTCTCCCTGGTTTTGATACCAGCTCTTCATTGGCTGTTGCCTTTCCGTTCTGGAGACAAGCCAGGGGCACTGGGTCGGTTAATACGTGTTTGACTAGGTAGATTGATGTACCTTGTATTCGTGAACACATCCTCGCCGGTTCCCCGACCTTGTGCAGTGGAAAGGTTAAATTCGACCGGACCCTTCATAGCTCAGCATTCCCAACTTCTGTCTATTACCTGTTCTCGATCATAAAACGCAAGGCAATCTACAAAGGTTCCCAAGTGCCTATTTTGAAACAAAATCTCTCCCTACCGATTTACAATGCCTGTGCCTCTAGACGTCGTCGTCCTCATTACGCACAAAAAGGCGCAGTACTGCCACTCCGCCGACTCCAACCAGTGGCAAGTCTTTGAGAAAGTCTTCCTCCCCGATGCGACTTTCGTCTTTGTCGATGCCAACGATGAAGTAATCAATGTCGGGCGTGAATGGTCCTTCTCGTCGAGGGACGATTTCGTTGCCTACTTCAGCAACGCATTCAAAGTTCAACAAACCATCCACGCAGTCGGGCCTGGAGAATTTGAGCAAATCTCTCCAGACGAGATTAAGGTTACATGGTCAGTCATATACCACTGTGGACCGAGAGATAGTGAGACTGAGGGGCATGGCACTGGTGGAGGACACTATCACGAGATCTGGAAGAAGCGAGACGGAGATTGGTTCATGGCGAGTATGAGGATGAAGCGGCTTTACTGGAGGACATGAGTTGGGGTGAATCTTGGCTTTAAATCTGGCTTCTGGCTGCTGGGGAAGTTCGTATTTACTTTCGCACATGAAGAGCCACCTGACATATAAATGGAACAAGACTGAATTAGCTAGGAGCATCATGAGCCTGCTGGCGGGCGAGGACCCGACAAAATCAAGTGCTAAACCCTCCATCTCAGCTCACATTGCCATTCACATTACCATTTACAGATCCCTTCTTCTCCCCATTAGTAGTGACATGACCATTCGCGTGACCATGACCATTGACCTTAGCAGACTCGGTTGCATCCTCAGCGTCAATGCCCCGATACTCAAAGTACTCATTCCATGCAGGGTCATCGATCAAATCCTGAGCTAGCCTCTTCTCATAGAATATAGAAAACTCGGGCCCTTCATCCGACTCGGGCGAAGGGTCTCGCGGTGGGTAGATGACGATGACGCCCGTGGTAACTCGGTTGATTAGGTGACGATACGTGACGGGCGTGGCGAAGCCAAAGTCGAGCCCCGCGACACTGGCGTCTCGGTGATCGGTTTGGAGAATCGACAAGGGCGGTTGAGCGTCGATGCGGATGTTCATGACCGTCTTGTCATGTACCGTCGCAACCATCTCTAGCGTTTTGTCGAGCGACTCCTGGGTCACGCTGTTGGTCATCTTGCGGACATAGGCGGCAATCTGCCACAGAGGCCACTCCGAGATGACCTCTCCCACATTCGGCTGTTCCACTGGGGCGGTGGGTGATAGAGCGGCGAACATGACGTTTTGCTGCAGACGGGCTGGGGGCTTTGGGCTGTGGAAACGTCTCCTCATGTCAATCGTCTCTGACCAGAAGATCTTGGACGACATG
The DNA here is from genome assembly GCA_006518225.1 of Fusarium neocosmosporiellum. NCBI lineage: Eukaryota > Fungi > Ascomycota > Sordariomycetes > Hypocreales > Nectriaceae > Fusarium > Fusarium neocosmosporiellum. Next base: position 39,246 of record SSHR01000890.1, on the reverse strand, counting down.
TCGGTTTTGAAGACGGGGGCGCGCACGCGCGTGAGAGTGCGCCAGATAAAGGCCGAGAAGGCATCATAGGTTGAGATCCAGCTGCCATCCTCAGGAGTGGCCAACCTCTTCAGTTCAGTCGCCTTGCTCTTGGGCAGATGAAACAAGAGCGAAACAGCCTCAGTGTGGTCGGGATGCCGCTCTTGGGGAGGGGGACCATTGACCTTCTCTTGTTCAGGAGGCTCCTTTTTACAGAGCCTTGACAGATCGAGATTGGAAGGGTCCCAATCGGGGAAGGGTGTCTTGTTGGCAAAGGCAAAGCAATTCTCGGCAAGCTGATGCACCAAGCCAGACCAGCCCATGACATCGTTGGTGTAATGGTGATGATGGATGTGAAAGACCAGCCCCCCTTTGACAAAGTTTGCCTTGAAAGCCGATGCAACAGGGTGGTTGTTTGGGTCTGCTTCTGGCTTCTCGCCGTAGGTCATGGGTGGGACGCTCCAGAGCTCGAGATCCCCCAGGGACACGGCGCTGAAGTGCTTTTTCTCGATATCATCGAAGGAAGGGTAGTCATTATGGGGCGAGTCCAGCCATTGGACAACGAAGCGGACGGTGCTGTCCTTCTTCTTGACAAAAGAATGACCGCCGCCAGGGTCCTTCTCAATGGTGCCGCAGTAGTGTCTGGCTTGGCTGAGGGTGCGCTCAAGGCCTACTTTGAGTACTTCAACGGCCCTTTCTTTGTCCGCATCATCTAGACGGAAGAATAGAGCATAGTTGTTGTAGGTGCAGGCGGTAAGATAGTCGAGGGTGGAGACTGGAAATCTCTCCTCGTCCGGGTCATTTTCCCAGCCAAAGGGATGGAGATAGTAGACTTGTTGACGGGGCATGATGACAAGAGCAGAGTGGAAACTATGCAGAAACGAAAGCTTGAACTTGGGTTGATTCGACGGTGGAAATCACGATTGCAGCTCTTTATGGCCCGCTCATGGAGTCGAGCTAGCGAGTCGGCGAGTTGCCCGACTCCGTGGAGGGTTGGTTTAGTTGGTTGTTGGCTCTCAATCCAAGAGTGCATAGTACAACTTTGTGAAGCATGCCCTGGACAATGTGACAGCTCAGGGCAGGGGGGTTCTCAACCCCATGAACCAACCGTTGCAACGTCTCGAGTGATGAGGATCGGCAACTCAGGCCTATTCTTCCAGATCTGAGCCCCATAGCTTTCAGTCCACGTCACCAGACGGGCTGGTGGCCCCTACAGGCCTGCGCGAGTTTTACATGGTATTTCGAGAAGAGCGGTCTGGGGGTGGCCGGATCCGATTGGACGCTTGGTACTGCGTGTTGGTAGGGAGTTCAGCTTGGCGAGACTCTTGGCCCTAGATTGTGGGAAACTTGACCGCCGATCCCTGAAGGGCAAATACGAGACGTAACGCTGTTGGTCTCCTGTGGAACTCTCCTTCCCAGCTCACTTCATGAGCTCCAAGAGACTGGGCAGAGGAACTGTTGCATAGGCTTGGCAAACCTTGTCCTGAAATCGAGAGAGTCTGGGTAGTACGATATTACAATGTTGTATTAAAAAAAAAACAAGAAGTCTACGGAGTATGCCCGGGCTTGTTTCGAGCCACCGATCTTCACACCTGATGCCATGCCCCCCAGATGTGGCGAAGGTACTGTTGCTCAGGGGCTGCTTGGTATGATTTCGGGCATGGGGAGAATACCCTCTGGTCATGCTAAAAGCCAGAGCCATGAACTCGCTCGCCATCGGGATTTTGATCTTTGTAAATTTTCTGATCTTCATTCTTGAAAATAGAATAGCCTTACTCGTTACTATTCGAAACAGCCTGTCAAGATGGATCTGGACGGTCCAGCTTTGGCACCGCCAAAGGGCGTCACTCCCAACTTTGTCGACCCTCCGAACAATAACCCTCTCGCTCTAGGCGTTTTCATCACCTGCTGTGTGATTTCATCAATATGCGTCCTACTTCGTGGCTATGGGAGGGTTTACCTCCTCAAAAAGGTGCAGATAGAAGAAGGTACGTATTACTCGTTCATGGGATCTGGGAAAACACTCACCTGCATGCAGTTCTCGCATTCTTGGCATATGTTGGTGCCCCAATTCGACGGCTCCGATGTACACATGCTCACATTTTCTAGGGATGCTTCTGGGGCAGCATGTGGGCATGCTTCAAGATGGTAGAGACTCCAGGCTTCTTTGTCAACCAGTGGAACGTCCGCCTTCGCGATATCATCCCCATGACTTATGTGAGTCATTTAGCATAGACCGCGCATTGCCAGGGTCAGCTACTGACAGACTGCAGTACGTTTTCATATTCGGCGTCTTCTACTCGTTTGTCCTGCCCTTCCTCAAGATTGCCATCCTCGTCGAGTGGTGCCGTGTATTCGTCCCGCGAGGAACAAGAACGAAGAGCGTATTTTGGTGGGGATGCGTCATTATCATATTCGTCCAGATCACCGCCAACATAGCCATCATCGTTGCGCTGAACCTTCAGTGTACCCCTCACGAGGCCATCTGGGACTTTAGGGTCGAGGGAAAGTGCTTTAATCTCTTCCATCTACAGGTTTCGTCAGCCACTATCCATCTCATCTGCGACATCACCATCATGTTGCTGCCTCAGCGCGTCATCTGGAAGCTCAACATGGGATGGAAGAAGAGGCTGGGCGTTTCAGTGATTTTCAGTCTTGGTCTGCTGTAAGTTGACCCCTATTGGGCATGTGGTGTCTAGTGTGTCTAATGATTACAATGCAGTGCTTGTATCTCGGCGGCTTTCAGGCTTGCCACGACCGTTGCATATGGCGGCTCAGAAGACAGCGTCTATAACCTTGGACCACTTATCTTCTGGGCCACGGCAGAAATGGCTTGCGGCTTTTTCATCGTCTGCGTACCCTGCGTCCCGAAGATCCTTCGAGATACTGGCGTGATGGCCAAGATCAAAAAGGCTATGGGCATGGTAACGAGGTCCAAGTCGACAAACCAAAAAGGCGACCAATACAGTGACCAATACGCCCTGACCACACCCCACGGAAAAATGTCGACTACGGTTAGCAACGCCTACTACAAGCTAGATGAGGACGGTGTCCCCATGAAGGACATGAACCGTGACGGGTCCGAGTCAACGGAGCATCTGCACGACGGACCGCAGAGCGACAGCCCAGGCATTACCCGCACAACTCACATCACGGTCTCGGAGACTACTCGTGGGGCTCATGATGAAAGGGCCCAGTTGGGCATGCGGGAACCACCCAACAAAGGGTGGGTTAGGTGAGACTTGGCCAAGTCAGGCGAATGTAACGGTAGTTGGGGCTATCAAGGGAGGGTCAGGTACGAGGGGGAGGTGTACAATTCCATCGAGATCGAGGAGTGAACACAACCCCGTCAGCAGAACATGAAAAGCCATAGATCAGACATGTATAGTAACTTCAATCAAGGGCAACTATTCAGAAAGATAGGGCGGAATTCCAAGACTGCGAATAAGCATTCAGCGACCAACTCTTCACAAAGCAGAAGCAAAGAGGACACACTCGACTACCGAAGGTGAAGCAATGCAACATGGAGGAGAAACCTTGCTGCAGACCAATTTCCAATCACATGTCATTTTTCATATCCCATAGATACACAGAAGCAGATACCCCAGCAGCAACACCACATCACCGCCGTTGTAAGCATAAAGATTCGTCAACTCAGACCCACAGATGATTGATTTTTGGGTTTCACGATTGTGCACCATCATACGGTTGGTTGCGTGGCCAGGGACAGCCAAAGTGCCAAGATCCCGCAAAAGGCTGATCGGCCGTATCCTTGCCTTATCTGTGGAAGATGTGTTTTATATGCTTGCATGGCAAGAGAGGTAACAACGCTAGGTGCGGCGGAGGACGTACACTCTCATGATCTCTCGTCGAGAAAAACTTGGCGGATGTCGCGCCAGCCTTTGATCGTGTAGACGCGTACGCTGAAGAGCAAGCAAATGTGTCTTTTTTCAGCCACCGGCACTTGTGAAGCAAAAAGATTCATGAGCACCATATTGTCTTTGCTGACGGAATTGTGCTGAAAGAAGGAATTGGGCGTTGGCACTTTTTCTGCCGCAGACTACTGACTGGAAACTGATAGCCACCAGCTGCCAGATGAACGACAACATGGAGGTAGAATACCTAGGTAGTTCCTGACTGTGGGGCTTTTGATCAGCGACGGCCCCGCCAAGAGCTTCCCCGAAAGCATATTTCTTCCTTGGAGGAACAGGTCCCTCCGACGTGGGCCAACGTCGACATCAAAGGGGGCGTGTGCGAGACATCTACCTACCCATGCACTGGATCACCGAGTACCGAGAGTAGAAGAGGAAAGACCCATCGAGTGAACGACCAACAGTGCCAAGGTCCCGGTAGGCTGAAAATGACGAGAGGAGAACCTTGTCCCTGTCTCCGTACTCAGGGGCCAGGGGAGCCACTTCATCTGCAAGGTCAGACAGAACCTTATTATTCTCCTGCAGATCCACCTCCTTGCCCCTTGGCTCGAGCCAACCGTTGACGGACGGGCCGATCCTAGCTTCGGCTTGCCGGTTTTGGCATGTTTTTCACCGCTTTGTTGCACGACGTAAGTTGGGACGGATCACGACCAAGTACTGAGTAGTATATACATGATATCACGTCGTAGAGCATGGGTCCTTACAATATCTTTTGACGTGTATCTTCACGTCTCCTTGCAAGAGTTTGGCGTTTGTCTCAGATCACCAGCACCGTACCATCTCAACAAGTCCCTGACTCAAACTGATCAGTGGACTCTTCAACGGCAAAGCTACCATGGCGCCTGCAGATGACATCGCAATCGTGGGGTACTCGTTCAAACTACCCCAAGATGTAGATGACGACTGTAGCCTCTGGGAGGTTCTCTCAAAAAGACGAAACCTGATGACGAGCTGCCCCAAGTCTCGCATCGACTCTGATTCATTCGTCAATGATAAGAATCACAGTGTACGAAGTCTCCTGGCAGTATGGACTTCCAGAGTGCACAGCTCATTAATATGACAGTTTCACGGCCATCGGGGCCACTTCATCAATGAAGATCTGGGTTTCTTTGATGCCCCATTCTTCTCCGTCACGGCCAATGAGGCTGCCGCCATGGATCCGATGCAACGGTGGACACTCGAGACGACCTATCATGCATTCGAGAAGGGTAAGCGACATTACCCAAGTCCGCGCGTATTCATCTGATCTTGGTCTTTTTGCAGCCGGCATTCCAGTGGAGAGCCTGAGAGGCTCCTGCACGGCCGTCTTCTCTGCTTCCATGGTGGAAGATTACGCCAAGATGATAGCCATGGACCCTGATAATGCGGAACGCACGGCTGTTACTGGGAGTAGCATCGCCTGCGTTATACCGAACCGCATCAGCTGGTACTTTGACCTGAGAGGGCCCAGCATCCATGTCAACACGGCTTGCTCCAGCAGTTTGTCGGCAGTCGACATGGCCTGCAAGGCCATCCACAGCGGGGACGCTACTTGTGTATGTATTCGAGGTTGCATGTATTCGGTGAGATAGCTTACCCATGTCCGTAAGGCCATTGTCACTGGTTCCAACCTCCTTCTCGACCCGGCAATGTTCCAGGCCTTGTCCGCCCAAAAGTTTCTCTCCCCAGACGGCCTTTGTCAAAGTTTCGACCACAAGGCAAACGGGTACGGAAGAGGCGAAGGTATCATCGCCATCATCCTGAAACCGGTATCCCTAGCTCTGCAGAACGGCGACATTATTCGTGCCGTCATTCGATCAACGGGCTCAAACCAAGATGGACATACGCCTGGGCTTACCCAGCCTAGCTCGCAAGCGCAGGAAGACTTGATTCGACACGTCTACGCGCAGGCAGGTCTCCCCCTCGACCAGACGCGCTACGTTGAAGCCCACGGTACGCGACATGACCCGGCAACCAAGCTGAACACGATCGTCTGACGAGATGAGCCAGGTACCGGTACAGCTGTGGGCGATCCCATTGAAGTGAAGGCGATAGGCCGGAGCTTCCGTGAAAGTCGGTCGGCCGAGGAACCTCTCTACATGTAAGCGATCCTCGCTTCCTCGCCCATTACGCGAAAGTGCCTCTGACGGATCGGAGTGGTTCTATCAAGGGAAATATTGGACATCTTGAAGGAGCCAGTGGATTGGCTGGTATTGTCAAGTGCATTTGTGAGTTCCCTTGGCTCTTCTGCACGTCGAATTGAGTTGTAACTAACCCTCTTGTTAGTGATCTTGGAAAGGGGGATTATTCCACCCAACGCCCTCCTCAAGAAGATCAATCCGGCGATAGATGCCGAGTTTTACAATATCAGGGTAAATTCACCAAGGACTGTCGATTGTACATGCCCGGTCGCTAACCAAAGTGCCTTCAAGGTGCCTACCGAAGAGGTGCCTTGGCCAAGTCCAGGCCTGCGCCGCGCATCCGTGAACTCGTTTGGATTTGGAGGATCCAACACGCACGTCATACTCGAAGATTCCTTCCATTACTTGCGAGAACGAGACCTACCCGGACGACATTGCACGACTGGTGGTGGTGAGCTGGAATCACCCTCGGAGTCGACAACCGCTCGTACCAACGGAGTCACTGGAGGCTTAGTCGACAGACCTGTGCCGAGTCAAAAGAGACTTTTGGCTTGGAGTGCAGCGAGCGAGAAAGCCGTTAAGCGCGTCTTGCAAGGCTACGATAAGTTTTACAAAGAACATGTTGCGGGACATCCCCTGAAGCTACATCATCTAGCCTATACCTTGGCTGCTCGACGAAGCAAAATGCTCTGGAGAAGCTTTGCAGTTGTCTCGGACGGACTCCAAGATGGCCAGATACAACGACTGTCTCCAGAAAAGCCAGTTCGAAGCTCGGCTGACGTCGGGCTTGTTTTCATTTTCACCGGTCAGGGGGCCCAGTATGGCGATATGGGATGGGGTCTCACCCAATATCCCATCTTTTACGATACTCTGAAGCGGATCGATGGTGTATATAGCGGCCTCGGCTGCAAGTGGTCGGTCTTTGGTAAGTCAAGGCCATCCCAAGACATCTTCTTGGAGTGAATACTTACTATACCCCTTTTATAGATGAGCTCCGTCGAAGCGAAAACATCAATAAGCCCGAATACAGTCAGCCTCTGTCTACCGCCATACAGATGGCCCTGATAGAACTCCTCCACAGTTTTGAGATCAAGCCCAAAGCTGTCGTGGGACACTCTTCGGGCGAGATCGCCGCAGCGTACGTCATGGTTCAATCATTCTCTTGAGCACGTCAGGCATGCTAACCTGCCGAAAGATATGCTATAGGGGGCCTAGATCTAGAATCCGCCTGCAAAGTCTCTTACTTTCGTGGCCAGTTGGCCGGACAGCTCCGCGAAGCCAGCGCCTCGTACCCTGGGGCCATGATTTCGATTAACATCGCCGAGGGCTGTGTTACAAGTTATCTCAGTGAAGCCCTTGGAGCAGAATACGTCGCTCTGGTGAGCGTTGCTTGCGTCAACAGTCCACTCAACTGCACCTTGTCAGGCCCCGAAGATGTCATCAACAAGATCAAGCAACAAGCAGACAAGGACGGCATATTTGCACAAAAGCTCAAGACAGGGGTTGCGTACCACTCTCCATCCGTCATGTCAATTGCTAGCGAGTACCTTTCTCTGATAAGTGCTCTCAAAGCGGCTGGGAGCCAAGACCCCAAGGTCCTCGCCCGTGTTCCCATGGTTTCGTCAGTCACTGGCAAAATCGTTCACCCGGAAGAGCTATCCAAAGGGGAATACTGGGTTGACAACATGGTATGTCCTGTTCGATTCGCCGATGCCGTGCAACATCTCGTCCAAGACATGTCCAGGGTCAAGTTGGGTCTTAGAAGTATCAGCGATCTGGTCGAGGTCGGCCCTCACCCAGCGCTTCGTCGGCCTACACTTGACACCATCAAACAGACGGAGAATCAGGCCAAAGACATCAGGTACACGAGTGCTCTTCACCGTTCTCGTCCTGCGGTAGAGACGGTGCTTAGCCTCGTCGGGCAACTATTCACCCTTGGGCATTCTGTCTCGGTGTCTGCAGCCAACCAGCAGTCTTCAGACGACAAGACACTGTCCCTCACCGACTGTCCCAAGTATCCCTTCGATCATTCAGGGCGCTACTGGAGCGAGTCACGGATCAGTCAAGGCTTCCGGCTTCGTGGGGCAGTCCAAGGAGAGACGCTAGGGGTGAGGGTATCGGACTGGAATCCTTTTGAGCCTCGATGGAGAAACTTTCTGAGTGTCGAGACTGATCCCTGGATTGGGGACTACATGGTAATTCGCATATTACCCGAAACGAATTGTGCTAACTTGCAGTCAAGGTTGAAAATAAGGTGCTCTATCCAGCGGCGGGCATGCTGGTTATGGCGATCGAGGCCGTGCAACAAATGGTATCAAACGACCGAGATGTAGCAGGATATCACGTCAAGACTGCCGAGTTTCTGGGTCTCATTCCCGTTCAAAATGCCTGGGAGGATCGGGTCGAGACAGAAGTGCATCTACGACCTTTGGACAGCAAGAACACGGCCGAGACAAGCGGGTTTGAAGTCGCCATTTACTCATACGTCAAGAATCAGTGGACACAACGCTTGTGTGCTAGCATTCAAGTCGACTACGCAGAATCAGCAGGGGTGGAACAGAAACGATTGAGCCATGATCTTGTACGAGAGAAGTTTAGGCTGGCGCAGTCTGTTGGTCGTCCCATCGACTCGCACGTCTTCTACAACAACGCTGCGGAGAACAGTCTCCAGTACGGCGACTCGTTTCGCCTCGGCCAAGACATACGTTGGGATGGGAATGCTACCGCCGTGATGCGTGTCGATGTTACCAAGTCAAGATACCAGACAAGCAGCCTGGTGCATCCCGCCGTCCTGGATCAAGCGTTCCACGTGTTGCGAGCCAGTGCAGGACAACAATCCGCTAGCAACACTCCCATACGCTTAGTCAACGCCTGGTTTGCGGCGTCAGGCTGGCAACACCCTCAGACGTGCTACATCAGATGGTTGTCTCAGTGCTATTGCAATCAGCTTGACAGAACATATGCTGATCACGGGGAAGAGGGCTTCGTGTATGCCCTGGCCGACAATGGGTCTGTTCTGTGCACTCTTGGCAAAATCGTCGCGTTAGGTCAGAGTAAAAGTATGAAGGAAGGTGAAAGGAAACTCCTCCACCAGATCGAGTGGAAGCCCGCGTTAGGCTTCATGGACCCCGAGCGACTTCGCCAGCTCTGTCGTGCCGACACCTTCAGTAGGGATGAGACGGCCATTCTAGCACACCACGCTCAGCTATGTTCAACGTTGGACCTTGTGGCTGCTCGAACCCTCAGACACTTGGAGAAGACCAAGGTGCCCGAGAGCTTACGCCGTCATGTCGAGTGGGTAGAGCACCACGTCAGCAAGATGTCTTCTGAAAAAATCCAAGAAAGTGAGGGTATCACTGACGTTCAAGTCGAGGCTCAGCTCTCCCACGTCGAGGATGTACTCCCAGCCTGGAAGGTATACACGGCGTGTGCTCGCAGGTTACCCGAGATTCTGGCCGGAGAAGTCGACCCTCTTCAAGTTGTGTTTGGGTCCAACCTAGCCGACATCTTCTACGCCGACCTCTTCCAGTGCCTGTGTGCTGATGGTCGACTGGGCACCATCTTGGACTTGGCAGCCCACGAGAACCCAGCACTTCGCATTCTAGAAGTCGGCGCTGGCACTGGCGGTATGACCACTCATGTTCTCGCAGCCCTTCAACAACGCGAGAACCGGACTGGAGCTCTCAGTTTCGCAGAGTACACTTACACTGACATCTCACCCGCCTTCTTCGAGCGCGCCATGGGTCGATGGCCTGATCTTCAAGATCAGGGCCGCCTTTCATTCAAGACACTGGATCTAGACCGAGACATCGAGGGGCAGGGCTTTGAACCGGGCTCATACGACATTCTCGTCGCCGCCTGCGTGCTCCACGCTACACCTGACCTCGAAGCCACCATCAGGAATGTCCGCAAGGCACTCAGGCCCGGAGGCCAACTCATCCTCCTCGAAGTCATAAACTCGGATGACATCGCCACCAACTTCATGGCTGGCTTGCTGCCCGGTTGGTGGGTTGCGCGGGAAGAATGGCGTCCTCACTCTGCGGCTGTCCCTGAGAGCTTGTGGGACAAGTGCCTGCGCGCGAATGGTTTCTCAGGAAATGATGTTGTCATCCGCGACTATAAGAATGATCCTTGCCATATCATGAGCGTTATTATCTCGACGGCCGTTGAGAAGAAGGTTGTGGCGGCCAACTCGGCTCCACCACTGGGTCGCGTTGTCCTCGTCGTCGAGGACCAGGATTCGAAACAACAGCAATTAGCCAAGTCGGTGCTTACGCATATTGACCCCAACAACTCGCGGGAGTCAGTCATCTGTGGTTTCTCTATGGATCAGCTCAGGGGCTTGTTCAAGGAGTCAACTCGAAACGACACGGTCATCTGTCTTTACGAAGTCTACAACAAGCCTCTTCTCTCGGCACTAACAGAGGAAGGCTTTGCATGTCTCCAAATGCTGATCAATGAGTCGCCCAGACTTTTATGGGCGACGGCGTCTGGCATCGACAACCCTCAAACTTGCCAGTATAGTGTTGCTCAGGGTTTTCTCCGCTCTATCCGAGCTGAGCAGGTGGATAGCCACATTGTCACCCTCATAATTGAGGACAACATGGACCTCCCAGTCGCTTCTCGCCATATTAGGAAAGTCTTCCATCAAGCCTATGGCTCATCTGCATCCAATGAGGTCGAATACCTTGTCCGTGATGGCCTTGTGTTGACTGGCCGGGCCGTGGAAGACGCGACTTACAACGCCACCCTTGGATCTCTACTTTCTCCACGTCTCCAAACCAAAAGATGGGCTGATGCAGAAGCTTTGCAACTTTCTCTGGGAATCAATCATTCACCTGAGTCCCTTCGGTTCGTACCTGATGCCAGGCACGACACCGAACTGGGGCCTCATGAGGTTGAGATCGAGGCCAAGGCTTGGGGCCTGAACCAAGAAGACATCCAAGTCTCGACTACTTGCCCGCAATTGTCGTTGCGGTGTGACTGTGTGGGAATCGTCACTCGGGTAGGCGCCGACTGTGGCTCCTCCATCCAGCCAGGGGATCATGCTTTTATGATGGTTGATGGAGGCATGCGCAAGTACCCTCGAGCCAAGGATACAGCAACGGTCAAACTCCCCGATACTCTGTCCCTTGAATCCGCTGCTCTCACTCTCGGTCCGCTAACAGCGGCTGTTCATGGTCTTGTTCAAGTTGCCCGAATTAGACATGGAGAATCCATCCTGGTGCATTCCGCGGACAGTGCCATTGGTCAGATGGCAGTCCAAATTGCCCAAGCACAAGGAGCCAAGGTTTTCGCAACAACTTCGTCTTTCGATGAGAGGTCAGCTTTGGCCAGCAGCCTCGGAGTGTCTACAGAGAGTTTCTTGGACAATCGAGACCCTCGGTGGACTTCAAAACTGCTTGCGGTCACTAATGGTGCAGGCGTCGAAGTGGTCTTCAACTCCGACTCAAACCAGGATACTCTGAGGGCATCGTGTGAATGCATCGCCTCGGGTGGACACTTGATCCAGGTTGCATCTACTGACGCCGAGAACAACACGGAGTTCATGACAGAGATTCCGAGAAATGTCACATTCTCTGATATTGATCTTCTGGGGTTGAAGCCCAGTATCATGGCCAACGAGATGGAGAACGCCGTGCAACAACTTGCCGAAGGAAAGGTGCAACCTCCCCGGAAAGCTGCAAAATTCTCCGTGTCCGAGACGGAGGCTGCTTTCAAGCATCTAAAAAGCAGTGACAACACTTCTCGGGCAATCATATGTGGAAAAGATGACGACATGGTCCAGGTAAGCTAACGGGTTGAAGAACTCGGGATGCTATCACCGACTAAATTTTCTGTAGGCATTCACCAAAGAGCGTCGGTCTTGGAAGTTTGATAGCCAGTCTTCCTACTTGATAGCCGGAGGGTTCGGAGGTCTCGGACGAGCTATCGTAAGATGGATGGTCGACCGTGGGGCGAAACACTTGATCATCCCCTCCCGCTCAGGTCCTTCGTCTTCATCAGCTACGCAACTAGTCGACGAGCTAATGAAGAGGGGAGTCAACCTAATGACCACCAATTGCGACGTATCCTCCGAGTCAAGTCTCGCCGCTCTTCTCGAACGTTGTACAAAGACCATGCCGCCGATCAAGGGCTGCATCAACGCTGCCATGGTCCTCCAAGACGCAACCTTCCAGACCATGACCTTTGCACAATGGGATCTGGCCTTACGGACCAAAGTACAGACATCATGGAACTTGCATCATCTGTTACCCCAAGACCTCGACTTCTTCATCCTCTTGTCGTCTCTGGCTGGTGTCATCGGCCAGATGGCCAGCGCCAACTACGCCGCTGGCTGTTCGTTCCAGGACGCTCTAGCCCGTCATCGCATCGCACAGGGTCAAAGAGGCCTGTCGATCGACATCGGCTGGATGCGCAATGTCGGCATCGTATCCGAGATTGCAGCTTATCAGCGCCAACGACAAAAGGCCAACGACATGCAACAGATCGATGAAGCCGAATTGTTGGCTCTGCTATCACTATGCTGCGATCCAGGCTCCCCGCTTACGACTGAAGGCCAAGCCCTGTTCGGGCTGAAAACGCCCGCTGATATCCGCAGCCAAGGCCAGACCCCATCAGCTTGGCTGAATCGACCACTGTTCAGAGCATTTTCTAGCCTCCCAGGCTCATCAGCAAAGGCAGACGAAGGCAGCAGCAGCCGTGATGCCGATCGCCAAGCAGCGGCCCTCTTTCGCCAGTCTTCCGACTCAACCAAGCGCACAGGGATCGTGCTGCGCGCCCTAGCAGCCAAACTCGCCCGAGTCATGTCCATGTCGCCCGAAGACATCGAGCCAAACAAGCCGCTGTCCGTCTATGGAGTGGACTCTCTGATGGCTGTTGAGTTGAGGGGTTGGATTGGCAGGGACTTTGGCACCGTGGTAGCAATCGGCGACATTATGGGTGGCGTGCCCATCGCGAGTATTGCTGATTTAGTTGTTGCAAAGAGTGCGGTTAAGAATAACTAAGTTCCCAAAACTTATAGATAGTTTAAATAAAGTCATGCATATTGAAGTAAAGCACATTCTCGCATAAGTGTAAGAACCTCCTTGAACCCGCCTTGTGCATGGCCAGGGCAAGACAACTGGTCGTGCACACATGAAGCCAAGTCCTGCCAGCCTGTTCTGGCCTCTTTCGTCACCCGTTTTACTCCTCACATGTCAGAGCCCTGTGATTGACCTGGCGTGCATCCCGTTACTCAGCGATCCTATTGGCATCACAAGCTGCGCCTAGCTACAGCCTACAAGGGTCCTTTCAGCTGCTGAGGCCTCCTCGCCTGCCTGGGCAAGATGAGAATTTGCCCCTCCTCAAGAGTCAAGACCTGCACGAAGAGTGCCAATGTGTTGGTCCTTTCTTCAGCTGCATCCCATTTTGTAATTTTTCATCAGCTGATAGACTTGGTGGCTTCGGATTGGCAGGCAACAGCGCGGATGACACTCATTCAGCGGTAGGCTGTGGTCTATTGGGCAACAGATGCTCAGGCTGACCTCGCATCGGGGGATTCTGCCTTGGTCCGGCGTAAGCGGCCGGTATGTACACCGTTGCATGCATACGCAATGCAGTTGAGGAACAACGGGAGCCAGTTAACGGCGAGAGCCGTCATATGGCACACCGATTGGGCCCCTTTGCGCTAGGTGTCAACTCTGAATCCACGCAACTTTGGGCACCTTCTGACCAAGGCGGGACTTGGTTTTGGAGGTATGTGACGGGGATTGCCGAGGATTGGATAGCCTGTTCGAAATTGAGCCTCCTCTTGCTGGGGGTTGCGGAAGCTTCAACGGCATCCGAGTTGAGCATCGCCCGCCCAATATCTTCCCCGCCCACCTCCCCGACTGGTCGCATTTAAACATGATCCCGACCCGGATTGTATCCATCGCCCTTGTTGAACCATCATTGTTACGCATCAGATTAGGACTCTTAACTTGGCACAACGGGCTCAGGCTCCTTCTCGCATCATGCGTCTGGAAATCAGGCAAATCATGCCTCAACCCAATTCAATGGCAGCATCAGCCACCACACGAGGATACTTCTCGAGACTTCCTACTTTGAGAGTCCAACAGCCACTCCCATTCAAATCCCACCCCCGACGTCACCTTCGGTCACGGACAAGTGCTACTTTGGGTCAATTCCGGCCCTGGAGGAGGATGGTCATGATGAATCCCAACTTCGGCCTAGACTGTTTCCAACCATCAATCAGCAAGACGTTGAGTATATCAGCGACATGTGTATCAGGATACGGCAACAGTACGAGCGCGTATTAGAGCAAACTGCCGGCACAAGGGAAACTTCTATCAAGCAACTAAGAGAAAGGATAGAAGGCCAGAAACTTTACATTGACATCCACGTGAAGGCCATAAAGGAATGGCGCAGCTTCCGAGTAAACCCCCAGCGTGGATTATGGGATCCCAGGATAAGCCAAAGAACGGACCTTTTTAAAAGCACGCTCCGAGATATCGATGAAAAACTCAAGATTGCCGTCGATGCGGGGACATGCATTCAAAAACGAAGACGAGTAAGTATCGTCGGAAAACTGAAGGAATCAGTACCCGCAGATGCTAATATATCACTGTCTAGGGCCGCCTGGGAGAAAGTCGCATCAGAATTGTCAAGGCCTACAAGGATCTCAACAGGCTCGTTGAACAGATCGAGCTCGACGTTACCAGTATTGAGAGCCAGTTCAGCCATGGTTCAGACAGCCGCTGGCCCTTCGAAACAACTTCCGAAGTTCATATAATCCCAGCCACGCATCCACTTGAAAAGACCCTCTCACCCCAGAATGGAGCACCTACTGATATGCAGCCATCCAGTGCTGCAGGCATGCTGCCACCAGCTCACGCTCATCAGGACATTCCGGGGCATTCAAATCTCATCCCACCATCCGACTCAGGCTCTGGTTCAGTTTTGAACTCTGGGAAAAGCTCACATATCTTGGATGTTGGTTGTGAGACTCGAAACCTGTCAAAAGATGCGTTGGGTGCCCTTGTGGAGGAACAGGAAAACGAAGCCGGGGTGGATGACACTTCCGATGCCACGGATGACTGTAATACAGTCTACATCGACAACATGACAATCTCTGATGTGAGGTTAGAGAGCTATATGATTTGCCTGGTGGATGACTTGTTCCAGAAGATTGGGAACTTGTTTCGGTGCCCCGAAGTTGTTGAAGAGCTCGTGGCAGCTCTACCAAGAGCGTTGAAGGCATTTTCTTGCAAGCTTGGGTACGCGGGTTCGTCGCAGATGCACTGAGATGCGATGGTCTTTATTCACAAATATCGTGGGTAGGTTCCTTGATGTTCGGGCATGTTTAAACCGTTATTAACCTGATAAAGGACCATGACGAGATGTTTAGAGAACGATACGCGGATGCAATGGATGCTCAGCAGAATCCCCATCGGATACGAGATCCTCCTCTAATGCTGAGCAGGTGGTTTGCGTCGCCAGATGATTCTGATTATGAACATTTCCCAGAAGAGAGTTGGGAGGCGCCCTCTGGGCATGAGCTTGAAGACACCCCTGACAATGAGCTTGAAGAGGACCACGAGTTGAGTGTCCCCGGCCTCGAAGAGTACAAGCACATGATCAACACTGCTCCAAGTTACCAATGGGTCCTCGGCCAACTGCGTCGGGAGGTACTCCTATCCAAGCCCAAAAAGTCCAACACTATGGATGCCATCAGGGAAAGGGTACTGGTGGCCATACCCGGAAAACGTCATGTCAGTAGGAAGGCAGCATCCCAGACAGTCCAGGTGACTTATGCTGTTGATTGTGACCTTTTGGCTTTCCTCCGCGAGCAAGAATACGACGAGCCGGCGGATGAGGCCATCGCAGGGGCTGTGACATTGATAGGGTCACAAGCCGATACTCAAGCCTCCAGCTGCCGGCAGTATCTGAATCAGACATGGCCGTGTACAGGTTCGCAGACACTACTGCTCATTCAAAAGATGCTAAGGAACTCGGATTACGATGCCCAAGTTTTCGGTAAGTAGTCTCTCTCTCTCTTTCTCTCTCCGCTAGCGGGCGGAAAGTGCTGATATGATCCTCCTAGTGAGTGAGCCAAGTGCATGCAAACTTGCTGCCTCCTTAGATGACGGAAAGCTCTTAATCAGTGCCTCGGGGATTCCAGAGTTTGTTGCAGAGATCGGCGAATAGGTTGCTTGGATGGGCGTCGCTTTGCAGTTGTCTCCGTACGCGAACGAGACGGTCACCGAATGCACCCCTTTCGTCGATGATATTCGACCCGTCGAAGGCGTGCTGCATTGCCGCATCAAGTTTCAACCTTGCCAAGAGCAGTTTGGGGCTGTCAATGGCCAATGCTGGCATGACATGTTCCATAGCGCTGTCATTGTCCAAGGGTTTCCTATTCTTCGCAGACCAGAGACAAACACAGGCTTGGAGATGCCGTTAAATCTCATGACGCTACTCACAAGCATACGATACGTCGAAGAATTTGGTTCGAGGATGTACATCAAGGGGTTTTCCACAATGCTGATCCCTACGAAGCGATCTGATGGCATGATATACTGGCATCTGCTCTTCAACAAGAACCCAGAGGAGCGCATTTCGTACTTAGACTGCCGGACTGAACATGTGACGGTGAAAAAGGCGGATCTTAAGACCTCACGTCATGTCTTGGGTTGGTGTTCGGATGCAGTCAGTACCGTCGGTAAGTAACACAAACATCCAAACTAGGATCCTATAGCCCAAGTCAAGTCCTGAACCGGATGTTGAAACAAGGGCTAATGATTTGCAGGCACCTCGATGGCGAGCTACAGCATCTCTATATCTCAGCTTCCACTAGCACATTCCAGCTGTGCATTGGACAAAGTCGAGATCCACGCTGGTCAACTAGTCATTGGGACTGCATGCTTCTCCCTCGGAAACAGAGAAAAGCCTGTTCACATCTCCAGAGACGGCTATTTTACCAAGCTTCAGTGGATCTCCTCTAAATGGATCGTTTTCTAGGATGAAGGGGAGAAGAGAGGATGGCTGGTCAATGGCGCAAGCGCCTTACTTCACATCCTACGTGCTTCGCTTACGAACAGTAAACGCAAGTTCAAGTCGGCGTTTCTCATGAATCCTCAAGACCTTCTTGACCCAGAAAACGCCATGGGGGTTGACGCTGCCTTGCAGCTCCTGACGGACGAGAAGAATAGGAGCATTCCGCTGTACCGGGAGAATGTTGAGTTTGAGAACCCCAACACAGATTTAGGCAAAACCAAAGGCCCTGAAACTCGGTTCAGATATTACCGGCTGGAGAACCGAGTTAACCACATCTACAACATGCTGGAGAAACTCATCGATCACCAGACGGATGCTGAGCGGCGCAGCGGGTTGCGAATACAGCCCCGACCGAGGCGCCATCTAGAAGGATGGGATTTCAAAGACCTCGCCACCGACGGAGATCCGTTCTTTGCCCGAGTTGCCACTCTGAACGCCCTGGGAAAGGGCTGGGTAGACTTCATTAGGTCCATCCATGCCGTTGCACTGTTGGGACGAGGGTTTGGCGAGTTGATACAGCCGAAGGGGACCTCGAACGGAAGTTGTCCGCGGTGGTTGACACTACCCGCTGAGCGGTACTATCTTGGGGCCTGCGTCTCTGATCTGAGGGAGATCATGGAGGACCATGGTGATGCTCAGTTAAATCCGATGAAGCTGTGCGACAACGTGCTGTGGCTTGTGAAGCACGCCGCGTTCCAGTCATGTCCTTGTGGGACAACAACAACAACACGGTCGCTGCAGCATTACGAACCAGTGCAAGCACTCTTCCCCATGACTTTCAAGCACTTGCTCAAGAGGAAACCACTTGTCGAGCTGGAGGAGGCGGGTGCGGTAGTCTTTGGTCACAACATCAACATTCACTGGCACTGGAAAGACTTTGGGGATCCAGTCAAAGGTGATCCTCCAGAGGAAGGGTCTTCACCTGACTCATTTGAGGATAGCGGGCTTGGATCGACTCTCGGCTCTTGCGGGAGTCCTTCGGGTTCTGATACCGCCCAGGCCCTATCCTCTGCCAGTCATGCGACGTCAGCTGGGGCATTTCTTCGATTAGTAAAAAGGTGAAGCCGTCGGGATGATGGATGACGAAAAGAGATGTAGAATATCACTCATAATCATATGCCTGTTTCTCAAGTCATCAGCCCATCCACCTTGGCTTACCAAGCCTACTAAAAACTCATGATCGTGGGTAGAGAATGTCTGTGATACATATATGCACGGGCTACATCCGCTATAATGCAACGAGAAAAATAAATAGCTTAGTCAGCCCCTAATATTACATAAATTTCTCGTATCATACGCTTGAACTTCCATCTCTCATTTCACCATTACTTCACCTTGTAGCCTGCTTAACACACGAAAGACCACGCTTTACCCCTCCCCTCTTTTTCAAAGCCATGAAGTTGCCAGATCTTATTGCCTTTTTTATCTTTGGCGTCGATGCATCTGAGGTCTTCCCCTCCTGTCAGGAACATGACTGCGTCCCTCTCGGCGTTTACACTGCGCCTGGCATAGGGTTTGGGCTCTCATTTTCCACCGGGTAAGGACCCCCTCCTTATGCAAACCAACACGCAAGTCGATTAACTGAAGATGCCTACAGGACTGCGGCGGCACATCTCCATAATGGCACTGTCTTGGATCTCGCTCTCGTCCGTGCCACACCAGACTACACGGCGCTCATGGCTCGACTTGTCGCTTCACCAGAGGCTCCCCCAATGAACCGATGGAACAAATGGCGTAGATCTATCAACAAGAAGCTCGGGAGGCCGGCAACACCAGACGTCGGCACCTTGGCAGAAATGTTTACCTTGATGCTGCCACTACCGCTCTGGCTCCGAGCAGTCCACTCGATAGGATTATTGTAACAACTCCGCCGATGCCAGGCCTTGCAGACTACGATCTCATAGACGCCCTCGAGTACGCCAGTCTGCGACCTTGGGTGTGCCATTATAAGTGCGAAGAACTGCCCTACGCAGACCTAGGTTTCCCGTTCGGGCCAGGGGTAGGATACTCTGAAGAGCTGACTGAGGCACATGCTGTTATGGCGGCTCATGGACTTGGTCTATGCGAGAACTACGATAACTTGGACCTTTGCTTCGAAGAAGAGCTCTCGATGCCGCTAGAGAAGGTGATGGTGGTGGGGCTCACTGAGATGGACCACCGGGCCGAAGTCATAAAGGCACAGGGCTCATTTCCAATGTTCCCAGATGTTGTGGATAGGTTTGTGGACCTGACGGTTAGACTCAATGCCCGTGATGAATTTCAATCGGAGGAGGCATTCTGGGCCTACATTGGCAGCAGATTAAAGATACTGGTTAGTCGGCTGCCCATCAAACTAATGAGGGTCTGGCTTGCCGGAGAAAACTCTACGCACCCAGCCTTCCTTGACACCCTTCGAGAAGCGATTGAGGGTAGTGGGCATGGCTATGTCTTCGGTCAGGGCGGAATTGACGGTGAGCAACTGCCCGAAAGGGGTGGAGCGATCAGTCCTACATTTTCCAGCGCTAGGGGCGCAGCGCAGTACGCACGATGGAGGCAGCAGGCCCCGCTCGGATGTTATGAGAGCCGTGAGTGCAAGGATGAACGAAGGGGAGATGGTCATGATGGGCGGGGCGAGAGAGCCGAGTTGAGATAGAGTCTTGATTTAGCTCTTGGTCGGGACAGGATGGGTTCTCGGACCGATTAAAATTTGATTACCGCGACTCAAACTATGTTCCACCCTCCTGTATACATGGATCAAAGAAGATGTTCCTGGGCTCATGTTTTTAGGTGTGACAACTGGACCAACAACACTGGGCGAACAAACGTTGGACCACGTCATTGTTATCGCGCTCAGCCATCCCATGGGGCGATATTTGTTTCACAAGACACCGGAAGTGCCGGGCCTCGCATCAGAGTTACTAATAGCACCGATTCTATCCTGACTTTGAGACCGTATTCTATCTCAACAACCAACACAGTGGGGTTCGCGGACATTAACCAACTGCTAAGGGCTAATGCAGGCTGGCCCAAACTTCTCGGCAAATATCCACTTTGTTTCATGGAAACTATTTGCATTGATCCCACTGTGGTTAGCAACCAACTGTTGTAGACTGGTCCCGTTTTGTCAGCTGCTGTTGGTTGATGCCTGAAGAGCCGCCATCCTGGCGCTTCGGTATTTCGACAGGCAGACTTCAGAACCGTGCCGAATCTTGCGCCATTATTTATCTGGAATATCGGGTTTAAACAAAGTGCCTGAAGAGGGGATGATCATATGCCCAGCCACAAAGTATTCGCGCCCCCAGGAGACTGGGTCTGTCTTTTCATCGTTGAGAATGTTTCAGTTCTATAGCCAACAAGTTACTAGCCCACTCCCAAGAATCGAGTTGTGGGAGGAGTGCCCCGGCATGTGTCAATAGTGTGTTCTTTGTTATTACGGTTGATGGCTTCGTTTGGAAAAATCACAAAGTTCACAATGTTCACAAAAAATATAGTGGGAGGAGTGCCCAACAATGCAGTGGCTGCCAACCAGGATGCACTTTGCTCTAACTCAGAAAGATGCTAACACTCTATGCATACTAATTGGGACGATACATAGTTTCCCAGAATTGTCGCATCGACCTTGAGTCCTTAATCCAACACGATGGCACCTTGTACTAACAACCAATAGGCACACGCGAGCTCGTTTCAGCGCCGTGCTCAAACTGGAGACCGGCGTCGCGACTTTCACTACTTTGATATTCCTCCCCTAATCATCCACTCGTTCTTTACCCGACTCTCGCTCTCTACATACCTCAGCACAAGCCTATACCATCCACCATGGCGAAAAGCAAGCTGCAACCGTCCTGGTTGTGTGCAATCACGCTCCTGTTAGCGATTGTCTCTCACGTTGCCGCTGCGGGAGTTCCGTTCCTACGTGTCCTGACTCTCGGAGACTCGATCACCAAGGGGAGCGGCTCTTCCGATAAGAACGGTTATAGGAAGCCCCTTCGTGATAAACTTGTCTCGTTTGTCTCGGATGGCGACAGCGCCGTCGACATGATCGGTACTCTGAAGGATGGCAACATGGCAGATTCTGATCAGGAGGGCCACAGCGGAGAGTATCTGAAGAACATCAGCGGGTACTGGCAGCAACCAGCAAAAGCCCGCCCCAACGTCGTCTGCATCCATGCCGGGACCAACAACATGGATAAGGAGGTTGATCTCGATATCGCCCCTACGTTGATGAAGGACATGGCTCTCGGCATCATGAAAGCGGTCCCGGAGGCTGTTGTCCTTGTTGCCCCCGTTATCTGGGCAAATGATGCCCGCATGCAAGCCAATACGGACAGGTTCAAGAATGAGCTGCGGTGAATGATCAAGACGATGCAAGACGACAACAAACACGTCCTTGAGGTGCCTATCGATATCACGATCGGTGATTTATCCAACAAAAAACACCCCAATAACCAGGGATATCAGAAGATGGCGAACGCCTGGTTTGAAGCCATCAAGGATGCCAGTCACCGTGGTTGGCTCAAGGATCCTATCAACATGGATGCCAACGACCTACCAGGTGTAGGACTTTGCATCGACGGCGAATCGCGTTCCCACCCCAACCCCAGCGGACGTGGTGCCATTTTTGGTTGTCAAGGAGGAAACTGGGAGAAGAAAGGCACTGTCTTTGACGACTTCCGCGCATGGGAAGAGACAAGTACTATCAGAAGCGCCGTGCCCAAGGGTTTTGGTGAGCCATCTTGTAGCCTGGGAGCACCATGTGGGCCTCGGAGCGATGGAATATGAGCCTTGAAAGGATTGCTTGCTTGATGTCTCTTGGCAGCACGTATGATATGCTGTCTTCAGAGATCCTCGTTGACTTGAGCCGGACTGAGAGGAATGGGAAAGCGATATGCGCTGTGGCAGTATAGTAGCACTCGGGACATGAATATGAAAATTAAGAGAACTTTTAAGCTAGGAAATTACGATGAGAAGTTGACAATCTTTGAGCCAGGGTTGGTCAATTCTTAAAATAGTGGGCAAGATCCAAAGTAGGTCAATAGTTCATAAGCTTTAGGGATAATATCAGCCACGAATCCCTATCAAGTATCGTCGTAGCTAAGAAGTAACAAACCGTGAAGCTACTAATTATTTTCATCAAGTGCCATAAGCCAAATGCATCCCGCCTTAGGCACATTCAAACCACACTACACATAGGCATACCAGCAGCACCTCAAGACATTAAGGGTCAGACTACTAGCAATATCTACACACCGTATGTCTCAAGAAACTCGCTTATAGACCAGACCATATAGTTCATGCATTGTATAGTCTTCCCTAAGCGCAAAGACTTTACCCTGCTTTTTAACCACCTTGACTATTGGGATCCATAATGGCATCATCCCATCCTTCCAAATATCCTCACCACTGCCGCCGCACCACGCTCTTATTTTAGAGAGCGCTGGTGTTATTTTCTTTCTGAGCTGAAACCCCCACTCCAGCGTCTTGCCGGACTAGGTGACAAGGAACTGCCTGTGAGTCTCGGCATCCTGGAGGCGAATCTTTGCACCCAGTCGAACTAAGACCGATGGTAATCAATAATCTCAATATGTAAGCGATATAGCTCATTAGCCAGCGTCTCTAGCCAGCATCTATGGTTGAGGGTCTCCTAGAATAGCTCCAATGATACAAGGCACTGGATCAAGCCTCGTAGAGAAAGGATAAGCTGCATGTGCGCTGAAAGCTGTGTCCTTCGCCGTTATGGCTAGGTATCTCCCTCGCTGATACCTGACATACACTCAGAGCAATGCGGCCGGATGGTGTTGGACGCGCCCCTCCTAGGCAAACGCGGCATCACCCCCCTGAAGCGCACGGGGGTGGCATTACAATGTTAGCGGGGTTTCTTTTATAAGGTCACGGCAGCCCAAGACCCTGCTCGCAAGCTGTCCTCCAAGAGGACCACGGAGAATAGTGCGTTCTGCGTCGGATGTAGACGGGATAATGAAAAGGAGCGCGACGTAGATCTCGTTGTGTATCGTTGCCGAATGATAGAACTAACCCTGTGTGAGCATGGGTGTTGCTGGTGAACGCATGTGGTGCGATTTCTCATCATGACTGGCTAGGGTGGGTGGGGCACTGTGATACGGACTGCAGACAGTCCAACTAGGATAGACCGTAGCCGCGCGGCAACGCCGAGTTCCCCGCTCGACCACTAAGGTTAAGTCTTGGATACAAGGCCCACAATCTTGTGCATAAATATTACTAATAGTCTCCTTAGTTCGCTAAATCCCTCGTTCTGTTAAAAAGTTGCACCGAATCCTAATCTAACCCCCTCTTTGGTTCGAGAACAGTATCAACAGTCACTTATTATCACCTTACACGCCTTCTTCCAGATATTCGCCAGACGACCATCACGATGGCAGAGCCAGTAGGCCTTGCTTCCGCGATCTTAGCGCTCGCCACCTTTGCATTAAAGGCTAGCGTCTCACTCTACGATGATATCAATACCTACCGCACCCATCCCAAGCGAGTCCGGGATCTCCTCGAAGAACTACATGCTCTGAAAGGGGTCTTGGAAATGCTCATGAAAACAGCTGGCGCTGCTACCGACGTGGAGTTCCCAGCACTCTGTGTCCCTTTGCAACGATGTGGTGAAGCCTGTGAGGAGTTTGGCCAAGAGCTAACCAAGTGCTGCGCACGATCCAATGCGGATCGAACAAGTTTCCGCGACTGGGCTAAGATGAAATACATGGGTGACGATATTGACGGCTTCCGGCAGCAGCTGGCTAGCTATAAATCCACGATTAACATCGCTCTGACAGATGCAACCCTGTGAGCTTTTGCATATCTGCTTCGATATTTGGACGAGCCTTCTAACAGTTTATTAGTCGCGCATCATCTATCACGACAAAAACTCTCGAGGATCACAAGGAGCTGATCAGGAACGCTACTGATGATTTGGAGGCTCATCTCGAGAGCATCAACGAGAAACTTGAGGCAATATTCGAACGCACTGTGCCAGCTTCCGATACCGATGCAGCCGACTTACGTCGTATCCAGAATGAACGAGTTAGCACAGAGAAGGGCCTTGAAATCTGTCGACAGCTCTCAGATCATATCAAGGAGATACAGCTCAGCCATGCTGGGAGAGGCAGTGACTCGCCAAGGATCCTTGATTCTGGCCTTCTACCTGATAGAATCGTCAACGAATCCCTGCAGGAGTGCACAGGAAGCCTCAGAGTTGCTACAGAACAATTAGAAGGATACGAACGGAATGTGATGGACCGGTTGATGGCCAAGTCAAAATCGGCAATGACTGAAGAGGATGGGGCGGATCTCGAAAGACTCCGGAGCGAGTTGGAAACCACTCGTCAATCGATAAATATCTGCAACCAGGCCGGAATACGCTTGCAACAAAATACCAGCGTGATCGAAAACTACGCCACTGGGGATCAGACCGTTCAATTCTTAGCCTCAACGAACGAAAAGACTATACATGGGAAAAACAGTGGATTTGGCTGGGCTCAGCGGCAGATCGGCGGGCATTTCGACAATGAGACTATACGGCAGCTTTCCCAAGACGCCTTCAAACCAGTCACACGATACGGCAGGAACGATGAATCCCAAAGTCAGAACCACACTCCCCGACCTATCCCTAATGATCAAGACGTATCCAAGTTCAGCGATCGTTGGGGAGAAGGTTACAGACTCAGCTCCAAGTCTTATTCTGACCGTACAGTACAGATTAGCCCTTTTCCAGACCAGGACCTGCCATCCGGTTCATCTACGGGTAGCTAGACGTCGCCTGGGAGATAGTCGTACATAGTTGTCAAGGGGACTTGGAGTATTCTTCGAGCTTCCTTTACTTTTTCCCCTTCCCGTCCCGCTCTTCTTTGACAGCAGCGTCAGAACAATCCGCTGGCTCAATATCTGGCGGCCTCTGACTGCTAATAGGTAGCTGAGCCTCAATATGAGTCTATCTCTCAATCACTGGCTCTAGCATAACCATATCCTTTCCTGCGCTATTCTCCCTACCTGCGCTTTAAGTCGCAACCTTCTGTGAAACAGTCATTATGGCAAAGTTACTGTATCCTGAGACTCAGAAGTCTCCCGGTCTGAGGCCATGTTGCGCAACTTATCAGAGAACTAATGCGCAGCTAACGGAAAATACACGGCTCATATCTTGATCAAGACTGGTCAGCGCCTAACTCTGATTTGTCAAATGGCTTTGTCTAGTCGACGGTGCTTCTGAGACGAGGAATCGGGCACGAGTTGTTACATGTCAGTCCCCAAAGGTGGCCTAAAAAAACACCGCCGCCCTCCCTATATGACATTGGTGGGTGGACTGCTCTCCCGGCTTTGTCCCCCTGCCTGCCAAGGTATAGAATGTGCAGTGGCTGCCAGCCGAGACAACCAGGACAGGCACTCTGAGTGGTTTTCATTCGCTTCAAATCACAGCATGCCCACTGGGCTTGTCCACGTGCCACCCCTAATCTCACGAGTACATACAAGGGCTGAGCATCGCACTGTTAAATCAGGCTCGGCAGTAATGAGGTGGTAACTGGGGCTAAACGAGGAGAAACTAGGCGGTTATATTGTTGCTTGAGCGCCTTTCTTTTTTGCCCGCCCAGAGTCCACTTCAGTCTCACCTGCCTTTCTCACTCTGTTATTGTTCATAACAATGCCACCTTCCTGAAGCAGGGAGTCAGCCACGTATTACAGGCATAGATTCCCTCTTGTGCTTGTTGTACCTTCTTCATATCTTTCCCTGTGCAAAGTCTGCGCTCTATCGCCATGTCTACATCCACCAGTGCCGAGCTTGCCAGCCAGTGGATCAACCCTGGTGATGTATCAACAATCTTGCTTGCACTTGGGGGAGACATCGTTCAGAAAGCCTTCTCTCAGGGCACCGACAAGGTCTACGTCCCGGTGTGTTTCTTGTTCAGCTGCGTGGCTTACGCCTTTATCGCTTTGGTTGGCATCATAGGTGACGGACGTCTCCTCTCACCTCCCGACTACCCGTGCAAGGTGTTCAACCTGAGATCTGGATATCCCCGTGAGAGCAAGAGCTTCTTGCTCAGCCGTCTTCTGCGCGACCTTGAGGCGATGGAATCGCGCAGCGCGGACGGTGATGCAGATAAGAATGGCGAGCACGATCCCAACGGTTACACCTTGAGCATATCCGTCTTCGACGCCACGTGGAACGGAAACGAGCGAACAGAGTTCTCATGGAGCTGGATCCACTTGGTTGGGTTCATTGTCACAATCCTCCAGTTCACCCTTGCCGCCATCCCTATCATTGTAAACCGCACATGGAGTGTGTTTCTTATCACCGGGACAGGGACTGTGCTAGTGCAGTGGACCGGTCTACTCCCGCAGTGGAGGGCAGAAAAGCTGCCCAACAGACAGCGGTCGTCAGAGATCTATGCGCTGACCTCGGGCAACGGCTCGAGGGAAGTCATGGTAATTCTCGGCTACGGCAGATGTCTCGACCTAAAGTCTCTAAGGTGTATAAACTAGAAGACTGCCGAGCTCCGTTTGCACTCGTGCCGAATAGGTACGCGATTCGTTTAGTTACCGCCTTGCTCACATTCGAATAAAACTGCTATGCATATTGCCATATTGTGGTGTAAGCTGCTAGCTTCCCTCGTTCCCGTCGATGGTAACCTGTGATCAAGTTAAGAGTTTCCACTATCAGCTGCGTCCATCCCTTTCAATCAAAGCCATTCTGTGAAGGAAATATCCCTCAGAAACCACCGCTTCGTCTCCTCCTTCCAGCCCTTTTCCATCCATTCATTAATCTTTTTCAGAAAGAAGCAACTTATGAAGCAAGGTAAAACCATGAGCAACGACAACAAACACGTCATCTCTTTGATCAAGGCTAATAGCTTGCCGGTCAAAATAGCCACAATGAGAAGGGTCCTGATCTACTCGGACCCTAGTCTCAACACCTGCCACGCCCGCAAGAGGGCCCGAGTCCCTCACGGCCGACACGCCGCCGTATCTGGGACGACTTAGTCGGACCGGACCGGGCCGAGTTGGATGAGAGATGTGGACGATTATTTGATCGGCGTGGATGGCGGAGGGGGATGGTTATCCGGACCGGGGTCGCTTTTTACTTACACCAACACTTTCTCATATCTCAATTCGTTCAATATCCGACCTTAGAAGAACGGTCCGAGATAAGGCTGAGTACTAATAAACCATGATTGGCTTGGATTCCATTGTAGCCACCAATATCGGATATGTACCAATGATCGCTAAGATCGCCGGATATCAATTACCCCCTTCCCCCCAAACAACGTTAACAATAGACTATATAATAATGGGATCATTACGAACCTAAGTAGGTGAATATGCCTTGCAGACATCAATTTACATTTTAACATCCCAGAATGATTGACTTTACCCTTACCCCATCTCAGGCGAAAGCCCAGCAACACGCTCGAGCGTTTGCATCAACCATCCTCAAGAAGGCTGCTGCCAAATACAGTCCTCATCATGACCAGAAGTCTCGCTTCCAGGCAACACGTCCATTCTACAGGGAAGCAGTGCAGCATGGCCTGGTCAAAGGTCAAATCCCTGTCCCACTGGGAGGCACCATGGAGAGTCTTCTTCACTCGGCCATTGTCCTCGAAGAATTGTTCGCGGTTGAGCCTGCCGTCTCCATCACAGTCGTGGCAACGGCTCTGGGACTGATGCCGCTCATTCTCGGCGGCACACCTTCTCTACAGGAAAAGTACTTGAAACCTTTCCTGTCGGAGCATGGCGAACCCGTCGCCAGTCTGATGCATTCGGAGCCGAATGGAACCGCCAATTGGTTGGAGAAGGGAGCACGAGGCCTCCAGACAACAGCCAGGAAGGTTGGAAATGAATGGATCATCAATGGCGAGAAGGCTCGTAACCTTTAGCTTCTATCGGGTCTATACTAATGAATATTCAGCTCTGGACCTCGAACAGCGCCGGCTGGGGTGACGGGGGAGCAGATCTTGCGTGCGTCGTGTGCAGGCTTTCCGATGATCCTTCCAAACCCCAAGACCCCAACATTGACCCGGCCTCGCTCATTCTGATCCTGCTGGTTACACCAGAGGTCATCGCGAATAACCAGAAAGGAGCATACCAGGTTCTGGGGGAGCCGGAGCTCGCAGGCCATATCACCACCTCTGGCCCGCACACTCGCTTCACCGAATTCCGCGTCCCTCACGAAAATCTACTTTGCCCTCCCGGAGAGGCTGTACCTATCGTCGAGACAGCATTCGCCATGTCCGCAGCCCTAGTCGGCGCGATGGCCGTTGGAACGATGCGCGCAGCATTCGACGAGGCACTTGCATTCGCCAAGTCTGATACGCGCGGTGGCTCTAAGCCTATTATTGAACACCAAAGCGTGGCTGATAAGCTCATTGATTGCAAGATGCGCATCGAGACGAGCCGTTTGCTAGTGTGGAAGGCAGTTCACACACTGGACGACCCTACGGTTGAGTGGAAGGTGAAGCTCGAGATGTCGATGCAGGCCAAGATTTATCCGACAGATTGCGCTGTTGATTGTGTTGTAGATGCAATGAAAGCGGTGGGCATGAAGTCGTATGCAAAGGATATGTCGTTTCCAAGATTGCTGAATGAGGCCATGTGCTATCCGTTATTTGATGGCGGTAATATTGGGCTCCGTCGACGGCAGATTCAGAGTCTGATGATTGAAGAAGACTATCAACCATGGGAGGCAACTTATAAGTCTAAGGCAATAGAGAAAGGGCGTTTGTAGAAACAGCTAGTAATAATTACTGGATCTTTGGGAATATAACAAAATATATAAATACTCATAGCAACTCAACAGACGAAATGAAAAAGACAGAGCAGTAGTCGCTTTAGTTGTTAAGAATCATCTCCAGAGCTCATTTAAGCAGAGGCCTGACATCCAGCTTCATCCGAGGTATTAGGCTAACCCTTGAGCTATTTCTCTGTTTGCTCGATGTCGGCAATAACATCGCGTGGAATTCAAAACTTTCACAACTCGGCCTTTAGCTATTAACATCGTTACTTGAAACACTGACCATCCTATCTATATCTACTAGAAAGATATTTAACCCTTTTCAAAATAAAATCAGATCCTAGCAACTTACAAGTAAGATAGAAAACCGCTATCTTCGTTATAAGGCGCTGCATATTCTTATCCATCTCAGGTCGTCTCTTAAGCAAACCGCTAATTACTTTTCTAGGAACAAGAGAGCAGAGGATAGCATAGAATGTCATGAAGGGAAAGAAAACCCAAGGCTTAGCTCCAATGTCCAGGAAACGTAAACCTTCGCGACTGACAAGGCGCACGGGTCCCCGTACTAAGAACTCAACCGCAACATTGAGAATACGTGGAGCGAGGGCAACTAGCCAAAAGCCTCGTTCGAGACCTGTACAGCCTGCCAGGTAGGTGCAAGAGGAACCCCAAACAGCATCACTGAGTGCTGGTCCAATACTAGTGATATCCCAGTCTCCTGCTTCAAATCTGACATTGACAATGAAACAGGTCGCGTCGAAGCGATCTTCCCGAGTAATATCAAGCGAATACCTGCCTCGACTGGTGTAAGCAGCATTAGGCTTTGGGGTGAGGACAGTATGGAACGACGACCACCAGTCTTCTAAGTGATATTTCCGCCTTTGTGGTCGTCCCAGGTGCTCAAGCCGATCCCAATCATCGGCTTCAGTGAAGTGGGAGAGAATGTACCTTGCAGGACACCACGTACCGTTCACCCTCGCCACAGCAAGGAGGAGGACGAGTCGCGTTTCGTCAGGGCAGGAACTTCCGAGCAGGATCGCAGCCCTTTCTTCAACGTCGCCTCGGTCATCGCCCCCCATGATTTTAGGATGCCGCACCAAACCACCTGTGGAAGCCCAAACATTCTCACGCAAGAGGTGTTCCGGAAATTCCCCAAACGCGACTGTATATGTCCGCGACACATCCGACTGGGGAGGAATGCTCCCATGAGGCACTGCGTACAGCAGAGTCCTCTGCCACTCTAACGATGACTGATAAGTGACCAGTGGCAAGTTGGGCCGTATGAAAGTGCCTTCTCGAGTCCTTTTAAGGGGTACCGCCAAGATGTTGGCAGGATCATTTTTGTTCTGACATTGCAAGACGACATATGGGTATTCTGATGAGTCTCCAAGCTGCAACTCGATGTGCAGCCCCTTGTTCGTTATAGAGAAAGGAGGTGTAAACCTCCCGTCGTTGAATCTTACGATATCTTGACAGTTTGCGAACAAGGATGGGGAAATCGCCAGTATCCCAGAGTAATTTTTAATCTGAGCGGATTCATCGAACCAGTCTCGACATCGAGGCCCTCTGTTGAACTCTTGAGTGTCGAGGCCCTCAAAGCTCCATGCCAGTAATGATTGGTCATCCGAAGTCTTCATGATCTCTTGTTGAAGCCTGAAAAATGCCTTGTCACCTTCACCATAAAGCAAAGGCATGTTGACATCGAATATGCCCATAAGACAATAGGCCTTGTCCTCGACGCGGGTCGTTTCACGTCGGGATGCCCAGCTCATCCTTTGAGCCACGCTTGCCTCCTTAAGTGCAGTTTTCAGGCGAGGAATCTGAATCTCGTGGGCGTCAAGGCTAACCGGAGAGTTGATGCAGTCGTCGGCGGTATCGCCCTCTCTTGGTGCGGGTTGTAGGTCGCCGAGGAAGCGTCTATCAATACGGGTGATGCGACTGACTCGGTCTGCCTAATCGTTGCGTGTGTCAATCATTGACTAATCAGAAGAGTAGAAGGCGAGGTACGACGGGGCAAGCAGCTCCTGAAGAGTCCATCCTCGAGTGAACCAGGAACTGTTGGCAAAGGAGGCCTCCAGTTCATCTTCGCTGGCGCCAGATTCGACGTCGGCCAAATATGCGTAGCATCTTTCCGACTTTTCATACCAGCTCATCATGGAATTGATGGCTTCTGACAGCTCAGCGCTGCTTGTTTTGTCAATACAGCATGTATCGATCCAGACAAAATCGAGCCCATCTTCCCGAGCCTGGCTGGCGGCTTTCTCGATTTTATTATATCCTCGCTTTTTCATGGCTGCCGGCGTCGACATGTCCTGAAAGGTGACCTCCCCCTCGTCCCAACGGTGTGAAAGAATGGCGTATTTTGGAATTTCGTTATCCACAAATTCCTCGACCTCGAGTGATTTTGCATTGATGAGTCGCATTCTTGCCTTCGTTAGCAGGCCCGAAAGCTCAATTGGGTACGAAAAATTAGTGAGCGGAATGCGACGACGAGGTTGCCGAGGCCGAAAGGCGAGACGCTCGCCTCAGTCCACGGAAAAGAGATGAATAAGTTGGGAGGTAACATGAGACGATAGCCAAGACTGGATTTAGACTGGAATAAACAACAGAAGCAAGTGTTTGGAGAAAGGACGGTGAGCTGGGATTCTAATGAAATAACGAGCCCTTGTGGGCCGGTTTGATAAATGACTGGTCACTTATCTGGGAAGCTTATGCAGTAGTATGGGGCTCGCATTGAGGCGCAACAAGTGCCTAAGTTGGTGTAATGGTACCTAAATTTCATTGCAAGTTTCTGCCTCATTACCCCGTTAACGGTTGGTGCTCGCTGTGATGACCAGCCACCTGAGGGTCGTATTGCTTAAGGGTTAACCAGGCAAGCTCGGACGAGAAACCACTCTTTACTGAACTCTTTTCTGAAGAAGGCCAATATACTCCAAGACACTTTTCATGTTTTAAAGTTAGAAAGGACGTATCTAAATCCCAAGGCGCTGTTATGGGACGGAGGGGAAGCATATGAAAGCGATCAAACTTCTTCGTTTGCTGGATGCGGGCATAGCGCTTGTTTGAGGGCCAAGAACTTGCCTGGTTGTTCATAACCCAGACCTCTCAGTACGCTGGGCCAAGCTGCTTGATTAGGTTCATGGTTGCTAGTAGCCACCGGCCGACGCTGACAGACAGGATTCGGTGCTTCACGGAGGGAGATCATCATGTTGAGATTAGAGCCTGTCTAACTACAGGCGGGGCCACCAGCTGGAGGATAGAACGACGACGAATATTCAGGGGCATTACTTACTATAAATATGTCATTAAACAGCAATACATGGCCAGGGTCTTCCACCCGCGAGATTTACCTCTCCACGCATGCCATGCCTCGAACCCCCCTACAACAACTGAACCTGTTTCACCTCTGGAACAAAATCGACAGCCTCCCCAGCCATTATCCCATACACAAAAGCCTCGCCAACTAGCCTATACCCTTGACCTGGTGCCACATGTTCCCGAAGCAAAAACGACATCTCCCACTTGCGCATTCCACGGAGCCAGGCCGAGGTAGCCCCTGGTTGTGACGAGGAGCCGTCGGTGGGCACAGGCTTGATAGATTCGGCGTACACAGTCGCCGTACTCTTTACAGGCACCCTCTTCGAGCTTGAACTCGTCAGATGCCTCTGAACCAATCCACTTTAATGTTTCTCTGAGGCTCATGGCTTCAATTTCCTCGTCTGTCTTCGACTTATTGTTCCACTCCCTGCAAAAGTCTCTCACGTATTGGGTCATCTCTTGCATTGTGGTTCCCTGTTGCATTGCTTTCGACCAGAAGCTTCGAATGTGGTATATGCTAGAGATCAAGTCCACGGGGTCGACGAGCGGCTTGGCCCACCCGTCTCGGTCGTACTAGCACTCCACGGCCCAGCCAAGAGAGGCCGGAGAAGCCTTCTTCTCGGCAAAGTCAGCTATGTGTGTCCGCCAGAGAGCTTCTCTACGTGCTTTACCCCCGCCGTACGGGCAGGCTGGTCCTAGCTCGGCCATGGCGAGGGTCTCCTACGTCTCGAGCTCGCTGACTTGGCGACGCGACAACTCGAACGCGTCTGACTCTGGATGCCAGGCGTCGGACAGGTGGGAGATGAAGTCAAACTCTATACCGTCCACGACCAGCTCGCGGCGGTTCGTGTCCGGATACACAGTGGCAGGGCCCAATCTGGTGCCCGCGCAGTACAAGGGCTCAGTCTCGGACCAGTCAAGCAGTGGCGCGGGATCGAGGTGCCTCTTTGCGGCCCAGTTGGGCACCCAGGTTGGCAGCCTGGCAAGGTCCTCGACCAGTTTCTGGGGTGGTCGATACGGCTGATGGTCTGGGTCGTATGCGACTCTGGCCCGGCCCCGGTTGTCCCATGTCTTTGACCAACCTTCGGGGAGAACCCTCTGCAGGCTGATCTTTTGTGCCGCTGATGGTGGCTGGTCCTTGAAGGGACTTTTCTCATGCCGCATCCCTGTGTTCCTGTCCATATAGTAAAAAGAGTCCTTGCTTTGCTGCACTCTCTCCCAACCCGGTGGAAGCCGTACCCAGCCCATCCTGGGCTTATCTCCTGATCCATCAGACACGACGCCGCGGATATCGTGATATCGAGCTTTGTCGAGCATACTAAACACCAAATGAGGCTCCTCCCTCGCCTCCACGGTTCTCCACTCTCTCGTGCAGTTCAAGATGTCCAACGTGCTAGTGTGTTTGATCATAGACTTCGCAAACCGGACGTACGACCTCCACACCCGTGCCTTGTAGTCGGCCTTGAAGTCAGGATGCGACGAGAGAGATGTCAATCCCAAGAAGCCATAGATTCTGTCCCGGGCGTTTGAACAGCGGAGCCCCCTGAAGTCGTAGAGCATCTTGTACAGGGAGACATGGAAAACTCCCTGTGCCCACTTCTGGCGGAATTCGTTGACTGCAAGGTACTTGTCGTTGAAGAGGCGGGAATTCTTGCTCTCACCGAGTCCAAAGCTGTCCTCGGGCCCTGGCGCCCTGTAGTTGGAGTTCTTGATTGCCACCTCGATCCGATCCCAGGTGGCAGTTTGGTCTCCGCACATGATGACAATCCTCTTGGCGACTATGGCCTCTTGCATGATCCACACACGCTCCCACCACGGCCTATTGAGCAGCTCCCGGATCTCGCCGTGCCCGAACTCGTACACACGATGACTCGAGTCCTGCATGGAGTTGCCACCCTTGAACCTCTGCGAGAGGGGCAACAGCAGACTGCTGTGCTTCCGCTCTGCCTTCCAACCATGCCATGATATGGCGTTGCTGAAGTAGCGGCCTTTTTTGATACTCTTTATCCCGACCAGCGCACAGTCCGTCAGCTCTCCCAGCCACACACACATATGCTACGCCTCCTTGTAGATCCGCGTCATCAATGGGAGCTGGTACCCCTTCTCTACTTTGTCGCGCTGGTTGATACAGATGGCATTCACCCAAATGGTTCTCACCCGCCCGTAAATGCGTAGCTGGCGGAGCACTGCCGCCGCGTTTTCTATGACCATGAAAGGCTGTCCGTTAAGCAAGAGACTTGTCTGGTTCTCCTTCCCACCCTATGTGTAGCTCAGCGCTTCAAAAGCTGGCCTGTGGTCGAGGTTGACGTGGCGAATAGTGCAGGCTATCGGTTGGTCGAGCCCAGCTGCTGGGTGGATGTCGAGGACGCGGATGTGGGTGGGTGATTCTATAGGATGGTAACCGAATAGAGGAGCGGTCGATTCACCTTCTGGCTCTGACTCGGATTCAGACTCTGCTTCTTCATCTCGGATGGTTATGGCCGCCATACGAGATGCAACTGGGTCAACGTTGGCCTCTGATTTTAGCTGATTTGGTGTTTTGGCAGAGCCCTCACTGCAATGTGATTGATGCAGGGCTACTGGTTTTCTCCTGGCGGTGTGCTGCCGCGACAGATGCGCAGACTGTTGAACCGAAGCTGACTGGGTTGTTGGTGAATTGCTAGGTGCGGTTGCTACGGAGCCAGGGATGCTCGGACGGCGCTCAGGCGGCAGGATCGCGTATCGAGGATCACTCCAGGTGGTGACCTTAGAAACCGAGTTGACAAAGTAGATGTGCCCTTCTGGCGTGTGCCGCATCGACCATCCATCCCTGAGCTCTTCTGTGAACGTCCACCCAGTTTGAATATCTATAATCGGGGCGTATAGCAGAGTGGTCAGGCCTGTAGTCTTATTGAGCAAAGAAGGCGAGCCGTCAGTGGTCCAGGTCAACTCCCATTCCGCTGGCAAGAGACTCGTTTCGCTACCGTCATTGGCTTCGCTGAGGTCTCTCGGGTCGTTCCAGCTGGTCGTCTTGGTATTGTGATCTACGTAATAGACTCTCCCATCTTCCCTTGCTCAAGCCTCCCAACCATCTGGCAAAGGGCTCGGGTGCTCCCAGGTTGTAGTTTCCGTGTTGTGGTCTACAAAGTACACCCGACCCGAAACATGGTCATACCGTCTCTCCCAGCCCATAGGCAGGGGTATGCCCACCAGCCGCGGATCTTGTGTGGTAGCCTTACGGAGGTTGCTGTTCCAGAAACATATCTTGCCTTGAATGCAGGACATTCTCCACCCTGCTGGCAACTGATCCAGCGTCTCCATGAGGGCTGGGGTGGTTCTTGGGTCTTGGACGGTCGCGACCCTCGTCTGCAGGTTGAAGAAACGTGGCTCGCAGTCATTGTTCCATCGGATTCCCCACCCTTCTAGCAAAGGGCCAAGTTAGCAGATTCCATATAAGAAGTCACGCAAAGACTCGGAGCCACTCAAACGGTCGACAAAGTACACCCTGCCATCAGCAGTGAAGCGCTGCTCCCAGCTCAAGACAACAGGCTCTGTGGCATGATTGATGGGAGCATCGCTGTCACCTACATGAGCGCTGGGACCCGAACTCGAGGGATGGTTGTACTGGGACTGCTCGACGGTGAGTGGCACTGTCCCTCCGATAGGCTCTGTCTGGTGCGATGCGTCGTGGATCATGCTGTTCCGGGAAAGACTCTGCTGTGCCGCTCTCTTCAAGATTAACTGTCTGGTTGCTGGTGTGGTAGAGCCCACTGTTCAGTGATGCATTCTATCGAGGGGGCTTCGGGGTTTAAACAAGTTAACAAGATCAAGCGATCAAGGTCGTAATTCATTTTTCTGGTGGCGACATCACCATCAGCTGAGAGCCTGGTCGTCTTGAAGGGGGTTCAGCTTCAAACCACTAATGAGGCACATCCAATGAACTTGTCCGATCAGCCAATAGTTGCCAAACTTCCGAGGCCCAGAACGGTCGATCCATCTTGATGAAAAGAGGGGTTTATCACTGCAAAAGTAATCATGGTCTGGAGGTTTGCTTAATGAAGGACGACTGAAACCCCGTGATGCTCTTATCTTGTTGAAACGGTGATCGACTCATTACCTCCCCCTCGATCAGCTTTTGAATTGACTCCATCAGGATTGGCCCAGCTATCACTAACGAATCCCTAAAAAATTGGTCTGTAGGTGACTGAAAGTGCCCGTAGGGCTGCCTGGTGTGTTCTACAGATAAAAGACCCATTTCCTACAGGTGTGGCGAAGAATAGATGATAGCCCACTTTAAGCATATTACCACCATGACTCAAATAAACTGCATACGGCTGAAAACGGTCTTGTGATTCACAGCCATTGCCCGTATACTATCTTCAGCGGCCAACCATGTTAGAGGTTGTGAGCACGAAAAACACGAAGTTGAGCAAAGAATAAACTCATCACAACACCGCTCCGTCTGCCTTACCATTTCAAGCCGCGGTATGTCGTTACTTCGTGGGCTTCTTTCCCCTTCCTCACCAGAACATGCTGGCCTCTGCTGACCATTTGAGATGAGTCTTTGAACGGGACTTAGCTATAACCCGTATTCGCCGTCGGAGTAACTTGTCCGCCGGGTTTGGTAGAGAGGTGGCAGTAGAGTTGGGGTCTGGAAGGCTCTCACGGGCTGCAACCGCCATGTGTGTCTTCGTGCCCGCTAGGGCTTTGCTCGTCGTACAGTAGACTGGAAGAAGTCTAGAACTGCACGTATAGGCTTCGTTGCGGAATTAAAGCTCACCGCTGATAGCTGGGTCAACATACTATTTTCGAGGTCCATCTTTCCTGTGTTCAGCTAACCGATACCTCCGGGGTCAAAGCCCCAACCGACTATAGAACAAAGCCCAAAAAGCTCCCGCTACCTTATCAAAACTCCATTATGATTCATGGCTTGCAGTTCTTCCCCCTCCAGCCAATCCTATTCTGACGCCACAGCTTCAATGAAGACCTACGTGCAGACGCGAGGACGAGGAAGCCTCTTTTGAATGAGACAAAGATGGGCACCAAATAGGCGCCAAGATCAAGCCCTCAAGGTTCTCCTTTGACTTTCACGAAGTGGCCAGCAAGCTAGGCCATAGAGCCGCGGGCCCAAATGAAGAGCCTTTGAAGAGCAACGGAAACATTTGACTCGGGGCCGCGAAAAATATTGATGAGATTGTAGAGGGTTTCTCCTACATAGATTTTTAGTTCCTCAAAGCCTACGCAGCCCTGATGAATCAATCTTGCCTCCTACTCCAGTCCGAACTAACCCCAAGATCTTACCATTGTCAAGTTTGCCCTACGCCATAGGAATATCATCTGCTATTCTGTCGCGAGTCTCTTATTCTTGATATTAATGACGTCTCTCTAGCAAGAGCTCATCAGCCACAATAGCAAAAGACACAGTTATCAATACATGACGGCATCAAAACCCGATACCGTTCGGGAGTCTCTTCGCTGTCGCTTCTGGAACCCCCTGTATGGTGCTAAGGGAGACCTCAGATTGGTCTCTTCAGTGCCTGCAGCGCAGATCGGTACGGGTCACGTTCTCCCACTCGCCCGGGTGCTGCAATGTGGCTCGCTTCCTTTTCTTCAACGTGTCAAACAAGTTGATGAAGAACAAATAGCCCATCACGACGAAAATCAAGACGGTCAAGGAACCCACAGGGCCAATGATAGCAAAGATGGTGAAGCCGTATGCTGCGTGCTGAAACGACACGCTGTCCTGCAGACGGTCGGTTGCCAGACCGACTTGCATTGCAGTGAGGATCACGACGACGTACACGGTGGCGGCAGTGATGATGTGAATATTACGCTGAAAGAAGGAGATGTAGTCGGGGTTGCCGTTGAAGTAGCCCCAAGCAAAGTTGTGGCCGCTTGTCGTCTTGGAGCAGACCCGATAGATCCAGTTGAGACGGGCGAGACGAAGCTCACCGTAGCTGAATCTGGGGTTGATGAGCCTGAAGTCGCCGAGGGGATCTTTTTCATAGACAGCTCTGGTCAGGGCCGTCCATCGCTCCCATGTGACAGCTTCGGGAAGGATGCCCTCGGCGTGGGCGATGCTCAAATCGCTTTGTCGCCTGACAAGATGGGTGTATGAGATCAACAAGCCGACGGCGGTGCCCCAGTGCGTAGCGTTGGTGCAGATATAGTCCTCCTAGAACTTGTAGCTCAGCAAGTACTCCGGGCACGGCTTAAGAAAGAGTCGTCCGTCGATCCAGAGGAGGTGGAGCTCGGCTTGCTCGGTGCGGAGGATGGTTCGGCCGGAGAGCACTTGGCGATGAAGGGGCCGAGCCGCACGTTGTTGACCAGCGAGCCAGAGATGCTTGTGGAGGAGATTGAGCCGAGACACGTCGAGGTCGGCGAACACGAACTTGGCTGGCCCTTGGTCGTCCTGGGTGAACTCAGAGAGCTCTCTGTGCCTGCCTGACAGCCACGGCGGGAAGAACAGGGAGGGGTGGGAGTGGTGTCTCCAATGCGGTGGTGGATGGGGTCACTGTCTCTGTCCGTTAATCTAGAGTAGAGGAGAAGGAGAAGGCATACATACCAATACGGTCGGGGACAGAGAAGAATGAGTGCTCCGGGTCGAAGGGAACCTTCAGAACATCTTGGCGTGAGGGAGACACGGCCATCTGGGCGTTGTGGAGGGCAGCTTCACTAGATCACGGCGTGCATCTCTCGTAGCGGTCGGCGAAGTCCGTCGTTCAAGGTAGAAAAAAATCCTCTTGCGGTCGCTGTTGAGAAGGTTGTTCTTGTAGTGATTGTTGCGAGGGCTGCTTTGATAGTGAGTGTGTTGGGCGGCACAATCACACCGCCTTGCAGGAGTTGGAGCAAGCAGAACGAAGCACGTTGCTCATGTATCACGGGACCTCACGAGGCCTCGTCAATGTACTGCATAGGTAATGAAGCCCCTTCTCGGGTCACATCGAGAGCAAACGGCAGTGTTGAGGAGGGTGTGACTGTGGTCTGTCAGGCTGCAAGGCCCGAACTCTTGTCCTCCCGCCCAGGCCCTCCTTCCCACCTTCCTCCTCCCCTCCCCTTCGTCTCTTCCTCTCTCACATTCAACGACACCTCCTGCCACATACCAGCCTTGCACATTCTTACATTC
>SSHR01000889.1:0-10157 GCA_006518225.1 Fusarium neocosmosporiellum | reverse complement strand
CAATTAGGCAAGAAGGAGGGGAGCTGCGTATATCATAAGTGGCGATGACCTTAGACAGTCAGATTGAACTCAATAAGAACAACACAATTGTAGTCATCTTAGTGCCACACGTGCTTTCTGACAATTATACTTAAGAAAGATAGGTTATACTAGGAGTTTAGAAGTAGTATAGAGAGTATAGATATTAAGATTTAAAATATTTAATTAAATATTTTAAATAATAAATCTGGCTTTATACGCTATTAAATATTTCAAATATGACTCTGGATTTAATTTGTTTAATTTGAGGGCAGCGCTGATTTGGGCCTTCTCTGACGCTACGATCTAACGCGTTTACGTATAATAAGACCGCAGTGACAGGTGACCCGTCGCGTGTTGTTGAATTGCACAGAGATGCTGAGTATGCTTTATAAAATCAAGGTTATTATTATTCTTGTCATGGTGAGAGCTCCCTAGGGGTTTATATCCTATGTGACTCCATCTAGGACTTTCAAACTCTAAATCTAGGACTTTGTAATGTGATCCTGAAGTGAGGAGGAAGCTCCCAATTATTCCAACATCGCGGCCAAACCTTATACAATCTGTCCCTCTTGACTGCGTGAGGGTACTAATAAAGTTATGTTTAAATACATTGGCATACCTTGTATTTATCTTGTGAAGAGGCTCTCATACTCAACCTAGCCGAAAATGCGCTTCCATTTCATGTACCATCTATCCTTGACCAAAGGCTGGTTTGTAGAGGTAGCCAGTACCTCATCCAAACCAGTCACCAAGTCCATATCCTTGCGGTACATGACCCAAGGATGTGAGCGGCCAACAGTGACTCGATGTCCAAAGTAAAACGCTGCGAAGATCGGGGTCCCAACGAAAGCCACGAGGAAGTCCAAAATATCAAATTGGCCGGGAATGAAGTTCTTAAATCCGTTTACAAGAAGCATCACGGACAAAATCGACCCTGAGATCCACGATGGGTAAGGCTGGAACCGCGATCGATAAGGTCGGTCAATGATACTACTGGTAACGTGATACTGATTACTGACCATATGGCGGCCAAGACTCCGTAGTTGCCTTGCACCGCATCTTCCAGAATTTGACGTGTCCGGTTCGACAGCTTCGCCTCTTCCGTGAGAGAAGACATGGCTGGGAAGTGATGTGCCGCAGTCCTGGTGTTGTCGAAGTTGGAAGTCGCGAGACCTGCAATGTGGGACGATATGAGGATTTCTCATTTGGTAATCACCCAATCAGGAAGTTCGAGCCATCAACTTCCAATAATAGATGCATTCCATCGAAGTCTTGTCCGCATAGAGTCCGTTGCCAATACAGCCCTTGTGAAGGGATGACCCTAGGCATTCTTAGAGTCTTGGACTATCGATGTCATAAGTATTAGGTGCCTAACTCGAAGATTCACATAAAATTCATGCAATTCCTATCTTAGAGCCTAAGAGTTAGATCCTTGATATTAGGTTGCGAGAAGTCAAGACTGAGAACTGGAGGTGTCGGCCTTTCTGCGGCTGATTGTATTCAACGAGGCCAGACTTTAAACTACCCGTAGTAATGCTGTAATTCGCTTGTTCATCATTAACAACACTTGAAAACTTTCCCAAATTTAGTGCATATATCTCCAGGTCAAAGCCTTGTCACCCTTGGCAGAGAGCTCCTCCTCAGAATACTGGTTGTGTTCGCCGGCTGCCACCTTGCGAGCACGGCTCTTGTTGATGCGGTCATATCCAACGATGAGGATGAGAGCCGCTACAATGCCAGCGCCTATGAAACCAAGCTCCAGGGCATGTCCCAGCTTGTAGCGAGGACCATCCTTCGATCGGTAGAAGTTCGATGCCATGGCCTATGCCAAGTTAACAGATGAGCTGATTAGAGACAACAGTCAGACTTACACCACCGAGGTTACCAGCACCAATCTGAATAGCCATGCCGACACTTCGCTTGTAGCTTCCTGACAGGTTGTTGGCCAGCCAGGAGATGACGCCAGGGAAGGCAGGGTAGATGGCGCAAGTGGCAATGAAAACGCCGCCGTAGACGACCTTGGGGTTGCCGGAAGAAATACACCTGTAATTTTGATTAGCCGGTCAATATTTAGGATATTGTCAGGAAGCATACATCGAAAAGCCGACAATCATGATGCACAAGAAGACCACGATGAACGGGCTCCTCTTTCCAACCCGATCCGAAGTCCATGCGATGATGACAGCGAGAATAGCAGCGGTGATGTAAATCGGAATAGTCAGGAGCTGAGACCTGCTCGAGGTGTAGCCTAGGTTGCGAATAATGGTCGGAAGGAAGAGGCTGATGCCGTAAAGAGGACACACGATCTGTGTAACTCGTCAGTACCCCTTCACCGTGCTTCAGGTCGCTGCAACTTACTCCCCAGTAGACAAAGATGTTGACCCAGATCTGCCAGTCCTTGAACGCGCTCCAGACATACGCCCATTTGAACTCACCGGCCTCCGCAACTCGCGTTTGACCAGCCTCCTCTTCTTGGCCTTTGAGAGGTCGCTGGCTCTGGTACTTGAGTCGGAACACAACAAAGGCACGCTCCTCCTCGGTAAGGAATGAGGCCGTCTCGGGAAAGTCGTGCAGGGCGAAGAATGCGACCACTGAGGTGAGGACTGTGGCAATGCCCTCGAGGATGAAGATCCAGCGCCAGCCTTCGAGTCCACCAACGCCATCCATCTTTGCGATGCCAAAGGCAAGAAGGCCGCTGAAGGCGCCGGCGACCGAAGCAGCGGAGAAGAACAGGGCTTGTCGGAATTGAATTTCGTGTCGGCAGTACCACATCGTCAGGTAATACTGGGAGAAGTCAGTGAAGAGAGAACCGTTGCCGAGTGCTGTGAAGACTTACCGCTACACCAGGGAACAAACCAGCCTCTGTGAGTCCGAGGAAGACGCGCGCAACAAGGAGACCGTGGTAGTTCTTGACGATGCCCATCAGAGTCATGACGACGCCCCAAGCGACCATGATCGCCGGGAGCCAGACGCTGGGGCGAAGCTTCTTGAGGAGTAGGTTCGAGGGGACTTCGAAAGCAGCGTAGGTGAAGAAGAAGACTGTGAGGCACCAGTTGTACTGGTCGCCCGTCATGTTGAGATCTTCCTGGAGACCTTCAATCTTGGCGTTTCCGATGTTACCTCGGTCGAGGAAAGACAGGAGGTAAAGCAGCGCGAGCATGGGGATCAAGCGAAGGTCCATCTTGAAAGCGGCTTAGCAAGGAGAATTAGGGGAGCTACGGGGTGAGCACACCTTGCGCAGAACCTTCTTCTCGTCAAGGTGAGAGAAAGAGTCGAGGGTTGTTCCAGGCGCAGTGGCCAGACCTTTGATGTGCTCGACTTCACCCAGGCGATCAGTACCAGAGGTGTTGCCCATCTCAGCCTCGACCATGTCGGCCTTCTCGTTGGGAGGAGTGTATGATGCCATGATGGCAAGCAAGTTGACGTTGACTGAGTTCGAGTTCCAAATGTCAAAAAGATGGCCAAAGTTCAACAATGGTTGATCTTGTTTTGCTGATGATGGATCTTGATCAAACGATATGGATGATCAGGGTCTTATGTATGTCCTCACCCCTGGTCTACCCCATGGTTTCTTCCCCACAGCTTTTCAGGATCTACTAGGGGCGAGGGAAAGCAGAGTCTATCACAATTGTAAGCGGCTTGACGAGGAGGTATCCACCGGCCGAACCAGATGACAGCTCGGTAAAGGGGGGCGGGAGAGCATGGTCGAGGTGTTCTGGTGCGGGTTTCTCCCCGCATTCTACAGGGGCGCTTGTCTTGAACAAGCAACTCAAACAACCGAAAGTTGATGACCTTAGTTTCCACCTCTGTTTTGTGGGAGAGTGGGATCGGATCCGATGTGCCTGAGGATAGCATTGCGAGTCAGGCGGGAGTACGCTGCTGTGCTCCCTTCTGAAAGGCGCATCTGGGAGCGGGCGTTACCCCAGCCTGTGGGTTGTGTTCAAGGTTAGTTTGACTTTTTCATGTAACCTTGTAAGCGGGTCTGTCGTCAAAATCCTCCTCAATGCTGCACGAGTGAGTCGATTCACGCATTCAAGCGGGACAGAATGGCCCTGTTTTGAGAGTGAGTCTCTCATTGTCTCAATCAATAACGGACTGCAGCGTCCTTCACTGAGAAGTTCTGATAGTTTGAGACAGATGCATTGTGTCATGGCCGGATATTAGACGCCTGTGATGGTTGCCCCAACCTTGCTTGAGATGCCCTCGGTTCCGATGATCCCTGCCAGCACATGGCGACCTTCCGTGGACAATTGGCCAGAGACTGCTCATTCGATTTGGCTTACTCACCGGTTCGAATTTTAAAATTGGAGTTCCCTGCTCTCTGAGAAACGCCGCCGTCGCTCATCTCTAGCTTGTGTGGCGGCGCCAGCAAACACCAAAGATCAGGGAAACCCCCAGTGAACATCCCCTTGGCAGCGGGCGTCACGCATGGCCTCAGCCGCTTGGACGTCAACGTCATATTGAGCCC
Organism: Fusarium neocosmosporiellum; assembly: GCA_006518225.1. Taxonomy (NCBI): domain Eukaryota; kingdom Fungi; phylum Ascomycota; class Sordariomycetes; order Hypocreales; family Nectriaceae; genus Fusarium; species Fusarium neocosmosporiellum. Next base: position 5,668 of record SSHR01000889.1, on the reverse strand, counting down.
AGACGCCATTGCAAAAGACGATGAACTGAAGGATGCGTTTCCTCCGCATCTGTCTCATCTCCAGATTATCCTGGCAATGTTTACCCCACCAGACAAATTGATTTGCATTACCCCGCATCTAAAACTGAACACGGTTCCGGATCTCGAGGTTTGCTTATCCATCGTCCCATCCCCACTTGAATCCTGGAAGCTTGCTCTCCCAACAATGGATCCGGTCTCTCTTCGTCCTCAAGCAGCTCTTGGCTCCAGAGCAAGGGAATGTGGATTCAACCATGCGAGACAATCTTGTCACACGCCGCACCCAGTTCTCCAGCTGCGACGAGTGTCGCAGATCCCGCGTCGCCTGTGACGCTCAGAGCCGCAACGCCGCTGGGGAAGCGGCCGGTTCCTGCACACGTTGCCGGAACCGCCATCGCTCATGTACTTTCAAGGTATGCGAGCTCATCCCAAGCTTGTCTAACACGCGCGACTGACCCTTACTCTCGGTACAGTGGCTCCAGGAGGCTAAGACAAATGCGTCTTGTCGAGTGAAGCGCAGGGGACGGCGTCAGACAGCGTCTCATCCTTCCAGTGACACGTCGTCGACGCAAGGGAGCAAGGTCACAGATGCTTCGACAGGGAATGAGGGGCCCGTCCTCTGTTCAGAGCGAAGTGCTCACCGGGACAGTCTGACGACCTCGGTGTTGTCCTCTGGGCCAACTCCGTTCGTTGCGCCTTCACCGACATACTCCATCATCACCTCGCGAGACGGAGGTCTGCTTAGCGAAGCAGAATCGCAATGGCTAGACACTCTGTATCGTGAGGGCTTTGAGGCTGTCTTTGGCTCATGGATGGGCCGATACAGCTGTCCCTTCTTGTACGGTACCGTGACTCTAACTGGAGAGATAGGGTACTGACCACATCAGATTCGGCCACAACCTCGCAGACAAATATGTCAGCGTCTCCGACCTTTGCGATCATCTTGATGGGTGCATGGCAGATGCCGCCGCCAACGACGGCACAGGGCCCGGAAGAGGTAGCGAGAGGTGTTGCTTGATTGAGCAATCCCTAAAGAGCACCATCGCTGCTTTCGCTGCTCGATGGCTGCCCATGACCTCCCCGAAAACACACTCCGAACACGATTATTCCGACATCATTCAAGCTCTCTGGCGACATGCCAGGAGGGATATGCTCCGGATAATCAACAGGCCTTCCTACCGATCCATGCTATCGCTGCTTCTCTTTGCGTTGACGCCGATACCAGAAGGTATATCCGAGGACGAAGAGGCTGATGGTATCTCGGGGCAGGCCTGCGTCCATGCAGCATTGCAGCAGGTCCAGGGCCTACGAGCTAGGCAACGAAATCTTCAATTCAGCGGCTCCAAGGTCTCCCTGTCGCTCAAGTCCCAGGCCATCGTCACAACCCCAGAGTCGATAGAAACATCTGCCTTCATCAACGCCGAGAGCACAGCTTACTGGGCAGCTCTGACGTTCGATACCTCGGCATCCTTGACACTGAACTGTCGGCCATTGCTTTCTTCTGGTTTATTTGGCTTCGAGTCCGAGCTGCCGTGGCGTCTAGTCAGGACTTGTGCCAAGATGTTTGACGAGAGTGCACAGCATTGGAGTCGGGGGAGCTCTGACATGACTGACGAAAGGGCAAACCAGATCGTCGCGGCTGGCGCCGGATGGAAGTTACTAGGGTGGAAGTTGACGGCCATCTTCAAGGAAGCGCTCCGCGATGGCCACGATGAACCAGAAGTGCGTAGAGCATACTCGGCTGTGGTGGACTCTATCAAGGAGTTTCAAAGGATATACCGTCCGCTTCTGGATGAGTGTCACAAGCGGATGCAGTTCCTTTGTCAGCAAACAAAACTTCGTTGGTGTAATTATACTCTTTTTCCACTTCAAAGGGCTTCTGTTGACCTGTGTTTAGTTTCCCTCATGCTTCACTATCACCTCAGCATCTTGATGGCCGTTGATGTCATGGAAGTCACCAGCCGTCACGATCTACTCGCCGATATTGTGGACATAAGCACCGATGCCGAGAACACAGTGATGAATACCCTAGCCTTTGGTCTGCACAATACCTTTACACATCGGCGACCCTGCCCGAACGGCCTCGACCCTCTCCAGGAGAGTACCCGCGAAAATACCATCACGGTTCCAATCGTCTCCATCGACCCGTATCCTCACCACGCCGTTGCTGGAGTGCAACTACTGCGAAAGGCCATCGATCGCGACTTTGGAGTTGGGAAAATTACCGAGGAAACGTATCAGAGTTTGTTATCAACTCTTGAAGGCACGTTGAAACAACTCCCGCAGAGCTCCAAGTCTGTGCAAGCCGCGATAGTAAAGTTCGCATCGAACGTACCAGATAATAATCCGGGCCAGATACAGCATCCAAATGTTACCATGTACGCACAATAAGTCGCATTGACGATAGCTATGCTTTAGTTGTATTCTACTGCTGATATTCCCATCATCTCCCTGCTAAGGCTTGGGGGACGAATGCCGTGTAATTTACTTCATTTGATAGCAGAAAGTCTGCTCTATCCCTGATCGGGAACATTTTTGTGGCAGCTGTATGATCATTGCGCCTTGACTTGAGTAACCTTAAAGGGAAGGTTGGTGAAGTCTCGTATATCGTTTCCGCGAAAGCTTCGTGTCAACATTTCGCTACCGAACCCTCAGGATGACGTCTCGTGCGCCCTGCTTTCCGCCCTGCGGAATGGTCATGATGGTGTGGGGGAAATGATCAGGCTAGCTCGCTCGCTCGCTGATCGACAATCGGATCCGATGATCCCAATCTCTTGTGGGGATGTTTGCCACTGCCGGGACGCCCATCTCGTCACGCTTCCGAGGTCATCTCACCAAGAACTGGATCCGATCGAGATTATAATACCTTGAATGGTGACCACATGCAAAGCGCGCGGAATTCCTTGCTAACTTTGGACCAGTATTTTAGTTTCTTTTGTCTTCATTTTCCCCAAATCTGTCTGGAAGCCAGCTGCAACCTGAACTTTAGCTCCTCCCTTCCTTCGTCAACATGGTCCTCTCCATCGCTCTCAAAACTTCAGTCACCCTGATCGGGGCTGGCACGCAAGGAAGACGTCTTGCCTTCATGTGGTCAAGTAGAGGGAATGATGTCCATATTGTCGACGGTCAAGAAAGTCAGCTTCAAGCCAGCCTCAAAGCCATTGAGGGCTTTCGATTAGAGGATTCCACGAAGGATGCTCGCTGGGGGAGAATCATCACACATACACCCGAGACACTGCGGGAAGCCCTCCAGGCTTCATGGCTCGTAGTAGAAGTATGAGCACCCCTTTATGAGCTATGCAGCTGATACTGACTTGTAAAGTGTGTCCCAGAACAACTCCCTCTCAAGCGCAAGGTCATCTCACAATTAGACTCTCTCGCACCAGGGGGGACAATCATCGCCTCCAACTCCAGCAGCTACGCTTGTTCGGAGATACTAGAGGGTCTAACACTGAGGAACGAGCACCGCTTTCTGAGTGCTCACTCCTGTAAGTACCAAGACAAACTCGACATAGTGTAACATTTGCTGACTTGACAGACTGGCCTCCTGAAACAGCCGGTTAGTATATTCACTTCATCTATGTCTGTTCGAGAATTAAGCTGATGGGGATGTAGAGATTGAGATCATGGGCCATGAAACGACGAACCCTTCTTACATCCCGTTGATGATGGAGCAGTGCAAGGCACATGGTTTCTCGCCTTTTCACGTCAAAAGCCAATCCATGGGCTACATCTACAACCGGTAAGTTTCTGATTCTGAAGAATACTAATTTCAGTACACTCGCTAAATGCCTCTTCTAGAATATGGGCAGCCATCAAGCGAGAAGCTCTCCTCGCAGCATCTGAAGGCGCCGCAACTCCGGCGGAAATTGATGCCATGTTCAAGGGCGTGCTCAAGACGCCCAAGGGTCCTTTTGAGCAGATGGATATTGTTGGTCTAGATGTTGTTCACGACATCGAGCAGCACTATGCCGATGCACGCGGAGACATGCCGGGCGAGCCCCGAGAGTATTTGCAAAAGTTCCTTCAGAGGGGTGACCTGGGTGTGAAAAGCCGGCGTGGTTTCTATGACTATGGAGGGTCTTAGATAGTTACCTTGTATAACATACAAGAACTGGTTTCAATAGTGTCACTGTAATATGAATCACTCAGTACGTCTTTGACTGCAACTTGGGTAATTGAAGGCGGATAGAGAAGGCAAGGATAAATGAAATCACTGCAAGTGGCATAGCCCGGTTCAAACCTTTTGATTCAAACCAGAACTGACTAGAAAAGTCCAACAAGCAAATCAACAAGCTTTAATTGACACCAAGAGCCATTGTGTTCAACACCACGCGACAAAAGACGACACCGCTCTAACACTTCCTACTCAGACTCTTCAGAACCCCTTCCCCATCCTCTCCCTCACTCTCCTTCTTCTCCTTGTCGGGTTCGAGCACGTCTATGAGCCCGCCGAACATCACGTTCATTGGGAACACCCTCCCCGCCAGCTTGTGGTCCCAGTACATCTTCCACTTGTCTTGATTATCCAGGCCTCTGGCCTCTCCCTCCGACGCCGCCTCCTTGTTGAACAAGTAGTAAAATCACCTGTTGTATTCGACGAGGGTGTTATCAACCCAGAAGTCGTCGTTCCTGGGGGCAACGGCCTCGCAGCGCTCCGAACAACTCAATTCAACTCAATTTGAGGGTCAGATTGAATTGAATTGAGGGCATGTGCGGCGAAATTGTTTTGGATTGAGTTGTGTCGATCCGATTCAATTCTATTCAGTTTTATTCAATTTTACTCAATTCTATCAATTCTATTCTATTGAATCTGCAGGTGAGTCAGGTCACGCCCTGCTACGGCGATAAACCCCTAGGGAAATATCCTGCCTCAAGACCCCCGCATTTCCAGCCAATACTTCAAGCAAATGAGAAATTCGATTGTCTGATCTTTCAGACTATGTGTCTGCATCGATATCGTCAATTTCGACTGACTGAATAACCTCTCACACTCACACGAAGTGGCCGGAATTGACAGCAGATCGAAGGCCATTCTTGCTAGCTTAGGTAATGAATCCTGGTGTCGGCGCCACCACTCTTGAGGGTCCTCCCCCGGTAACAACGGTAAAGAGAGGTACTCTGTAAGCTAATCCTTTGGTAAGAGATCCTCAGGCTTATCGTAGAAATCTTCGTCGATAAGGTAGCTTGACCAAGTCCGAGTGATCTGTTTGGTGACTGGAGGGCTTCGCTTGTTGTAATCTTCGTCAAAGAACTTCTTGAAGCCCTGAATTATACGCTGACCGTGTTCTTCGGGAAGGTACTTCTCAATCCATCGCTTCTGGAGGCCAGGGTGCAGGATCATCGCCACCCAGTAAGCAGGCGAGTCCTCGAGAGAAGCGATGTATTTGTCAATCTTATTGCAGTGGCGGCTGTACCTCTTTGCGGCATCCAGCACTGGTCTCGCCAGGCACCAGGCTCGCTGGTCTTTTGACAAGGAGACGATCGACTACATGGGAGCGAAGTTGCACATGGAACAGGTGTCACAGCTGGTCGTGTCGGAATTCCGTCAGGCATACTCGCTTCTGTATGATGAGCTACTATTTGGCAGAGGGGATGCTGGCGTTGTCTTGAACGGGTGTAAGTCACGTCTGGTAATATGCTCAAAGGT
>SSHR01000888.1:566-14516 GCA_006518225.1 Fusarium neocosmosporiellum | reverse complement strand
CTAGCACGACCGGTTTATCCCTTGGGAAATATATAATTATTATATCGATGCTATTTAAAGCCCTTTAGTACTAATACTAAGATTATTATCTTATTAATATTTCTTTAGATAATTAATTAAATTATAAGAAAGCTTATATTAATTACCTTTTAAATAAGCTATACCGAGGTTATAAGGAAACTATATTATATTTATATTACCTAGGTATAGTATAGGTATTCTAGAGTTAATAAGAGAATTCTTATTAATTAATATAATTAAAGCACTTACTTAAATACTAAGGGAGTTATAGTTTAAACCTTTAGGAGGGAAGGGGGAGAATAATAGGTAAATAATACTCGGCTAGGTAATTATTTAATAGCTAGTAATTTTAGAGGTAATTAAGTTATAGGTAGTTAATCTTCTAATATTAATATAGTATTTATTGCTTATTTTACTTATATTATATAAATTAATAAAATTTAATAAAATAAAAGTAAATTAATATAAATTAGCTCTTAGCTAAAAGATTCTTAATTAGCTAATTAATAATATATATCTTACCTTAGTATAAAACTAATCAGTGGTAAAAAAAGAGAAGCCTTAAATACTTTAGAGTTATATAGACCTCCTATCAGGTTTAAATATAACTTAGCTCCCGGTAATATAGGATATAGCTATAGTATATTAAAGGCGGCCTCGCTTGGTCTTATACCATTGGTATCTGTAATGCTTGAACTTTAATGCGCTGGCTATCTTTCCTCTAGTGTCGGATATATGATATGATTAATATAAGGGCTGCTATGAGCGCCTCCTACCATAGGTTAGGCGTATTGCTGTTGCTATGCCCTAAGAGTGGCTAATTCTATATTAGCTACTAGTAAGATGCTTAGATCGAGTATACTCGCTCGAATAGGCTCGGTAAGACGATATTCTAGTTCCTTAAGTGCTTAGGATAATTAATTTACTAGGGACTGCCCTCTTTATACTATCTTTGCGGGTATGGCGAGGGGTCTAAGCTTGGATAGATCCTAATCTTTGTTAGGCCCTTCTCCCAACTCATAACTAGATATCAAAATAACTTCTAGGTTGGTTAGACGTTTTTGCTCCTCTTTATCGAGAATATCGGTTGATAACCGTAGTTAAAGTGGGAAGCTAGACTAAGGAGTTTGGTCTGCAGAAAGGGGAGCTGGTTAAGTAATAGGTCGAGGGTCGGGTTCCCCTTGACCCTGGCATGGAGCCGGTGGATGAGATTCGTGAAGTTAGCGTTGGCCTGAGTATAATTAGCAACCCAATCCATTAGGAGAGGCTTCATTGAGCCTACCATCTAGAAGCGTGGCTGAGTTAGTATTAAGCTCGACCGATTATTCTTCCGTTATATTAGGTATTTTGGATACCGGCTCATCTACCCCTTGTTCTGGCGGATTCTTTGCTTTCCGAGTCTTAAGAAACTTATGAACCGATTGTATGTGAGGAATAAGCGAGTTCTTGCTCCTCGCATCGAAATCGCGCAAGTCTTTTACAGCAACCCAACCGACCGCGCTTTTGGCCGGAAAGTCTTGGCCATCAAAGTACATGACAGGGAACTCGCGCTCCGTAACCAGAGGTTCGCCGTAGTTGTACCCCTCTTTCCAAGAGAAATTGCCGGCCTTATTTTTGTAGTACGCGGGGAGAACCTCTGCTAGGCCAAGACTCTCTAGTGAACCTGGAACGCCGACACTTTGAAGATCTTGCGTCGGAAGTAGGAGTACGGCTAACCAGTCTTTGGATTTTTCCCAGTAAGCGAGATAAACGCCACCGGCATCGGGGTTGGTGATACCCTCGAAATCTTCGTCCCGGGTCGATCTACCACCGCCACGTCTTCTGTGACTATGCCGTGTTTGTCTTCGCGAAGAGCTTAGAATTGGAGAGGCAAGAGGAATTCCGGGCCCGGTATGATGGTCATTTACATCAATTTTACGACGTTTTCTCCCCGTGTGTTTTAGCGAGTCCCCCTTACGTTTGTCCTATACGTGCCGATGAGCAAGTAACAATGTGTGCGATGTGGTGCTGAATACTTACGCCTACTAAAGTTGCCGTTTGACTCGAGTGGTTGTTCTTGAGCATCTCTGAAGGTGCAGATGCTTCTTCGGCGATGGTCCCCTGGGACATTGCGGTTGGTGGCTGGCAAGTGACGATTGGATTATTGGAGCCATGATCGACAGGAATTTCGCTCGAGGTGTTCCGCAGGTATGAGTGTATCTTTGCAGGTCCAATGAGGCCTAAAAGCTCATAGCAGAGCGCATCTAGGATCTTCTGCAACGTCTGGTAATAGATCTTCTCCTCATCCTGGACGTTAGCCTCACGGTTGATCTCCAGTTCTTTCAACCGACCCCCCCAAGTCGACGACATTCTCTTGGAGTCTCGATATTTCCGACGCCGGGGTCGAGGCCAAGCTCACCCATAACTGAGTGATGCGTCCCCGAATCTCTATCGTCTTCTCCTCGTAGATCACAGCTGGAGATTTGATGCTTGACAATCTTGAATCGCATCGGATAACTGTCTCTTTGATATCCTCAAACTGATGTAAAAGCTTCTCAGTTGCCATTCTGGGAAGCTTTCAGGTATCCGATGGATGCAGGTAAGCCAGGGCAGCGACCGAGTCTTGCGGAGTGGAGCGACCGTTGGATGCGAGGACCCTCCCTCTAGTGTGCAGAGAGGACAGCGGAGCGGGGTCAGCTGCAGTTTTCTGATCGCGCGCTGGCTGGCGCAATGAGATGCTGTCAGGTACCCAAGCGGAACGAGCGTGACGCGTAGACAGGAATGGAAGCTTGGCTAAGTTGTCGTACTAGGCTATTCAGTTGGAAAGATTCAGGATCCGCCAGCGTAAAAGGGCCTCATCGCCCGCCCCCTTTCTATGGTAACTTGTTGGTTCCAGTTCCTGCCAACCAACAACAACTGACGGTGATTAGTCACATGACTTACTTTTATTGGCTGACAGTCACACCTCAATTGGGCTAAGAGATAAAGGTTTTGCCTAAGGCAAATAGGAAGGGATTGTCTCTCACGACCCTTTTTTTCCAAGGTTCTCAATCTTAAATACTCTATGAACCTACTAAGGACTAGATCTTCAAAGCCACACCGAGAGCTCATTATCTTTTGCAAGATTTCTAAGTATCTAGTTGCTTGTAGAACACGTGTAAATGACTTTCATTGTCATCAGACCTTTTGTCGCGTTGCAATGAGCCGTCGAAGTCGACGACCGGTGTGAGATACGCAGCTGCACCAACAACGAAGACTTCCCAACAGAGTGGGCGGCTACCCCAAGCGGGCCGACCGAGCCCTACCGGGCAAGCATACAAAAGCGCTTTACAACAACTTAAAAAGACGAGAAGCCGACGTGCTCTCGCAACTTTGTACAGGAATGGCAAGGATCAATAGTTACCTGAGTAAGATAGGAGCCGCAGAGTCGGACGTGTGTGAGTGCGGACGCGCACCAGAGACAACAGAGTATTTCCTTTTCCGATGCTCGAGATAAGATACTAAACGTAAAGTCATACGACAAGCGGGACAAAGCATATTAGGAAACCTTTCCTTCTTTCTAGGTGGAAAGTCGACGTCGGACGGGCCCAAATGGGCACCTAACCTAGAGGCGATGCGAGCGGCAATCAAGTTTACGATAACGACGGGAAGACTAAGGTGAAAAGAGAAACAGAATATACTAAACACTAATACCACAGCTAACTACTAACATTAAATAGCCTCAAGTCGATAGTCCATGCTTCAGCTGCTAGGGATAGGATGCTGAACACCTGGAGAAATAGGCCTTCAAGCAGGCCTGTCAGGCAGAGTCAAGCAAGCGGGGCGGGAAAAGAGACGAGCTGGAAAGAAGAGTGGGGTTCTCTTGGGTGGTCCGGACGAACAGCCGGGAAGCGAAGACAACTTAGCGTAGCCACCGGCCCTATGAGATCCATTCTCCCGGGCATAATAAATACTGACTAATTGACTGACTTATTATTAGCCATTTCTTATTCGCGTAGGCGTCTACCTATGGGCGGGGTAGAATCTAGTAGCTTTATCATATACCCAGCCAAAGCTTAGTTACATAGACCCATATCACTATCAGAGACATCCAAAAAGCATTCATCATCAACCAAACAACTATATTCTCGATTCTCTGAGACTCCCGACTTTATAAAAACACCAAATACACCCAAATCATTAAATCCATCATACTCATAGCTCCTCATCAAGGTCGAGATAACCGTAAAACAACTATAAGGTCGGTTCCTCGCGTTCCTTGGTATAGCGGTCCGAGCTTCGTCTTATTTATACGGTCGTCTAAGTTATTATCTACCAAAGTTCACATTAGAACATACCTATAACTCCTCACAAAAAAGATACTAACGACCATGTCTGCTAGATTACCTCGTTTTGCAACGTTTCTAATACTGCCAGATGACCAGAACAATGGGATAGGTGATGGGTTTAGGTTGTCGGTTTTCGGTTGTGTTTGGAAAGGTTCAGCCAATTACAACACGAATAAAACGAAGTCTCTACTCAGCGCGCGAGGACCCTGCTCCCCCTGCTCTTGCAAGATAAGATAAGATAAGATAAACTACATACTGAGTAGTTAAACATCCGGCCATGACGGATCAAAGCTTTGCCGGCGGGTGCTCGGTTCAGTTGCTTGCCAGAAACGCGACATATTACGAACGCGACCTTGGCTCTTTCTTATCTTTCTGAACGTATCCTATCCGCCATGAGAAATAAACTACAATCTGAGGTCATTGGAGACAACCCTATTGGAAATGGCTTCGAGTCTTTCATACGTCTTTCGATTCGATATGCGAAGGCGCAGGTATCTCCGGCTATCTAGACGCGTTAGACGAACTTAACCAAGAAGGTATGGCGCCTAACACCTTGTTGCAGCACTACTCTAACTAGCCTCTAGATCTTCGAAATCTCACGCCCCCTCTCCTTTTCGCTCTATAAAGCCATACGGCCTCGGGCTTGCTCCTCACAAACACCGGTCATGGCACCCTCCGAAGCGATCTCCTCAGACTCATTTCCGCTGCCGCCTCCGACGACTTTGACTTCGACCGCGTCAAACCTCTCCTGAAATCAGCCCTCGCTAGCGAACCTGATACCCTAATCTGGGATCAAGTATACGACGCCGTTACCGAATCTACCCTGCCTCCCCGACCAATAGCCTCGTCCCACCAATAGACCCCATGGCTGCGCAATACAGGCAGCTGAAAGAGAAACTTGGATCTATGTATGTCGGGCTCTGTCGCTTTCATGACGCATACTTTGGAGGTGTGGCCGGCCTTGACGCAGCGTCCTAGGCGTTCTTCGAGCAATGCGTCGAAGGCAGTGATCCACTCTTTGAGGACGGTTGGAAGGGATAGCCCAGGGATGCGAACCAGGATGATGTGCTGAGCTGGTTTGCTGACTTCAACAACAAGCTGGCGGCATTCGCAGACAGCCGCGGGTCAATCTCGACGCATCAACATCGGCGACGGCCTCTTGCCCAGCCCAATTAAGCCAATTCAAGGTTCCACCGGAGAGCGCAAGTTGGACGTCGGTTTCGTCAAGGATATGAGCGCTGGGAAAGATTCGCGGTGCCACTGGTCGCAGATCTTGGTGCCTGGAGAGCTGAAGAGCAACCCATCCGCCGACAAGGCCTCGATGGCGTGGCTTGACCTGGGGAGGTACGCGAGGGAAGTGCTTGCTGCGCAGGACACGCGTCGCTTCGTCTTAGGCTTTACCATCTGCGGGTCCCTCATGAGGGTATGGGCAGTTGACCGGCTCGGGGGCATCGCATCGGAGCAGTTCGACATCAACAAAGATAGGCGTTAGTTTGTGTCCATGATCCTTGGCTTTCTCTGGATGAACGAGGAGCAGCTAGGGTTCGACCCGATGATTATAGGACGACATCTAGGACCCTTGGATTCAAGTCTCTCCTCCTAGATCGATACCGTTTCCACTTGAGATCTCCCTGGATGAGGCGCAGTATGCGACCCCCCATACAGGAAACACTTCCCCGGGATCGGACAACATCATGGTCAAACTTCTCGGAGCCGTGTGGCATATCATAGGGACACACGTTCGTCGCCTGTTTGAAAGATGCCTCTCTACAGGCCATCACCCAGAGCCATTTAGGGAAGCGGAGGTGGTCATGATCGCGAAACCGGGACGGAGGGACCTCACAACGCCACGGGCGTGGCAACCTCTCTCGCTGCTTTCCTGCATTGGCAAGGGGCTAGAAAGGCTGATCGCACGCCGTCTAGCATGGGCAGCCATTCACCACATAGCCCTCCACCCGCAACAAGCCGGAGCGCTCCCCAAGAGGTCTGCAACAGACTTGGTGACCGCCTTAATCCACAACATCCAAGAAGCATTTGCACGCAAGAAGGTGGCCACCCTGGCCACAATGGACATCCAAGGCGCGTTCGACACTGTCATGCGTAACAGGCTGATTCTGCGTCTGCGCGAACAAGGCTGGCCCAACCATTTGGCTAGATTGCCTGAATCCTTCGTGGGTGGCCGGTCTGCCCGTGTTAGGTACTAAGACATCGTCACCCCCTTATCTCTCCTTCAGTGCGGCCTCCCACAGGGGTCGCTAGTATCGCCGACCCTCTCTCTACTCTATATAGAACCCATCTGCCGGTTAAGCAACCCCCAAGGCCGCTTCGGCTATGTAGACGACACGGCCATCCTATCGATAGGTGATACAGTAGACGAGACTGTCGCTGCGGCGTCCAAGTCCATAGAAGAAATGGTGCGCTGGGGCGCAGCAAACCGCGCATCTTTCGACCCCAAGAAGACCGAAGTCATGCTCTTCTCTCGCGGCAAACTCAGGTCCCCTCCAGTGATACGCCACGGTAATGTCGCAAAACATCCCGAATCAGCTCCACGCTGGCTAGGCATCTGGCTTGATAGCAGTCTGTCATTCCGAATCCATGTGGAGAAGTGGGCGGCGAAAGCCCAAGCCGTCGCTTACCACTTGCGAGGACTCACCAACAAGAAACATGGCCCTCTGCCAAGTGCCGTGCGAAGCGCCGCTAAGCTGCTTACCACGATCTCATTAAACGTAGGTGCCAAGCACCGACAGAGAGCAGCTTCGGGACACGCAATCTACGGCCCAGAGCTGTCTGGCGCAGTTGAGCATGACATTTTTTCGTAGCAAACTTACGACGCCTTTTGTGATTTGGCATGCCCATTTCTTCTGCAAGAGGTCCCTTGATGAACTGACAATGAAGACAACATCTTCTGATCTTCAGTGACACGCCAATGTTGAGATACTTGCCTCTGTCACGGACTGCGCTAGACCACGCGGTATCGACTTCTTAGGGTAAACACGCTGCCAGGCTGCCGTAAATGCGTCCCAGTATTTCCGCACGGTTTCCCACCCAGGAACATCAAATTCTCGGTCCTCAGCGTCCTCTCCATCAATGCTGTAGGCCACCTTCTTCATGAAGCCTTTTATAGACTCTAAGTTATGTACTGAAGCCTCGCTCTCTGCCATCTGGTACCTATCCACTTGAGTTAGTCAAATATTTAGATATGGAAGCAAGATGAATATACTTACTCGAACCAGAATTCCATCATATTAAAATTTAGCCCTACCGCGGGCTAAAGTGTCCTGTGGACCAACCCGGCATTCACGATGTTGCTCTCTATCGCCGCGCTCCTTTCGGAGCCCAGGCGCAGAGCGTCAGCCACACTCTTAGCTTTTCCCATTGGACAGAGCCGAGTTTGTGAGAAGGCAAGGGCAAGAAGTTATGGGGGTCGAATCGCGATGGAGTGTTCGGTTAGGAGATTCGAGTGTAAATACCACGACGAGGCCTGAGGACGAATGGATGAGTGAAGTCGAGTCTAAATACCACGCAGAGGTCTGGACGCGAATAGGGGAAAAGGCGTCACATGGGCCTACATGGATTGCTTGCCCCCACGACGCAGCCAAGTCTCAGGAGCGAGGAGCCTTGCATTGGAGCGCACTGTTTCCGAATACAGAAGGATTCAATCACGGTCAAGTTCCGGGACTTTCGCTAAGGATCAAGATCTGGGATCCCAATCCCAAAAGAGGATCCGAGGCTGACCCTGGTTGGGATGTTATGACGTTCGTGAGAGTTGAAGGGGGTGACGAGACCCAGAGGTTGGGGGCTCAGAAATGGAATCAGGAGCGGCCACTGGACTACTGCTCTGCCAGAGGGGTGATCAGAGCTGAACCTGAGCCAGCGAGCGAAAAGGCCTTGCAAGCGGCGATCCGTGGTAGGCCACATGTCGCTTGAGTTTCGTCTCAGGATACCCATCCAGCTAGCACTGCGCGTGCAGCCTACGAAAAAGCAAGGAGCATCAGGCATTGCTGCCAGTTGGCTGGACCGAGACGGATGAGCGTGGAGAGGAAGTACGACGGAGAATACTGTCAAATCCATATTGACCTGAAAAAATCCGGAGCCGGAATCAAGGTTTTCTTCAAGAGTGGGAGAGATTCAACTAGTGACAGCATGGGAACTCATGGGGCACTCCGGGACAGCCTTGAGCCCGACACAGCAGGCTGCTAGTTCAAGAAGCAGCGCGGGCTGGCGAGCTGCTGGTATGGAACCACAAGGGAAGAATAGAGCCTTTCTACAAAATCCGCAGGCATGTGAAACGATCGGGCGATTTCTTGGAGCTGCTCGAGATTCTCCCGTCGAATCGGGCGAGCATCTCATGATCATGTTCTACGATATTCTATTACTGGACGACGTTGTATGCGGCTTGGAGACTCATGATGAACGGCGACGACTGCTTCAATCTCTGGCCTGCTGCGTACTGGGCCGGACCGACGTCGGGTCCCGCGAAGTAATTGAATTCTCGTCTTTCGACGCGGCGGAACGGCTCAGTGAGACATTTGCTCGAGCCATCACACAACGGTGGGAAGGACTTGTGCACAAAGGTTGCGACGACCCCTACTTCTCATTCAATGGAAGCAGGCCATTCATTGAGCTCAAGAAAGATTACATTCCAGGTCTTGGTGATCTGTAGACTTCGCCATAATTGGGGAACGCCGCGACGCGGGAGACGAGCATGAGCTCCCCATTGGTAGCCTATGGTAGACGTCATTCTATATTGGGTGCGTCGAAAATAAGGGCAAGGCCTGCCGCTTTGGTGCCAGGCTTAGGTGCCAAGCTTAAATTTCTCGTAATCGATACTGTCGACAGACATGGCATCTCGAAAGAAATCATCACGTACCTCAACCGCCATGGATACTTCACACGAACACCATTCGCCAAGCCTATGCTCGGGTTTGATGTCATTTTCGAGATACCACGGAGGCTGCAGCCAGTGGAGCTATTCATATATCCGTTTAGAGTAGAAGTGGTCGGTGCTGGGTTCGACAAGCCTGTGAATGTTGGGTACTTTGCTCTGCGATTTCCACGAGTGTTGAAGGTTCATGAGGATCGCTCGTTCAGGGATACATTCAGCTTTGGGGAGCTGAAAGAGATGGCCAAAGATACCTAGAGATACCTGATGACGGAGAACAGGAAGAGAAAAGTTGGCTTGGGGGACTGCGAGGCTACGAGCACCTAGTTGACAGATCGCGGACTGGCTCTCCCAGCGACGACGCAGTTTCTGTCGCAAATATTTGTGCAGACAGGCAAGGCAAACGGCAACAGGAGAAGTTGGGGACAATTGCTGACTCCCATTGCCTTGATGACACTTCCCTGGGTTCATCAAAGCGGAAGATAACCCCAGAGGTTGCCTTGCGTGGTAATTCAACTATCAAACGAGCAAAGCTGGAGTAAACAGGCACAACACTTCCAGAAACTTGGCATCATGTTAATGGCCCAATGACGAAGCGCTCACGGAGTCTCGAATAGATCCGGATCGGACGGTCCTCATCATCGGGCGGTCAATCAAGAAGGCTGCTCCAGGCAAACATACAGCGGCCGAATGAGGTGGGCCAGAAAGAACAAACAACCTACGCGAGGCTACTGGAACGTCGCGCCCTCGCAGACACGACAGCCTGAAGAAGCACATCAATTCAAATCATGCCAATGCCTTGCACTTTCTCATCCTATTATCGGCAATCTTATTGGCCTTATAAGCTGCGCTTAACCACTGGAGTTCTTTTTAGCTACCGAGGCCTCCTTGTAAAGAATGAATCGACGCCCCGGCGCCCTTGGAGGAGGAATGAAGACAAGACATCATCAGATCATCATAGGTACGCAATAGTTTAGTCATGCTATCAAGTTTCAGTCGCCTATTGACATATTTCCTCTGCCTCCTCGCACTTCCCTTGATGCCGAAGAGTCTCTGCCAGGTGCCCACGCTCGTGAGTGTATGCGGGCTGAGCTGATATGGCCCTCTTCTTACGCGTCCGTCTCAAATACAGACTCACTTGTTGTAAATGCAGGTTGAACAAGGCCCATACAGCAGCTTTTTACACCTGCCAGCGAGATCACCATTCTCGCGGCATGGCTCGCAGATCCTCCTCCAGACCACCCTCCCGCCACAAGCATGGACGGACTCGTCTCCATCGCGGAGGCGCTGACAGGTTTCTCAAACCTGAGATGGTATGCCCTCAATGGCAACCTACCACTAGTTCCTTCGTTCTCCCACTGCTCATTGACTTGTCTTTGTCGAGTAGTTTCTCAACCTTAACCGTATCGGTGCTCCTCCTTGGCGTTAGACGGAACTCAGGCGCCATCTAGACTACTCCATTTCGCTAGACAAGGTGTTAGTGACCTTCTTTCTTCGGCGGCCAAGAACCGTACTCCAAGTTCATTGATCATATCTACCCAAGGACTCGACGGGCAGTGCTCGGGATGGGTCTGAACGAACAGGACAAGTCGACGGAGCTGTTGTCCGATTGTTCCATTTCCGGCCGGTTGAACCTTGCAGAGGGCACATAAGATACCATATATGACGGCGAGATTCAAATGGGGTCGTTTCCACGCGTCGGCGCGCCAGTTTATCCATGGTTCGAAGAATCGGATGGCGTTGTGTTCTGTCAGCTCTAACCCACCGTTGTCTTCGTCGTAGGTAAGGACCTTCCAATCCCTAGGGAAAGGATTCCTCCCGAGGGGCCGGTACATGAGACAGAACCCACAGACTCCGAGGCTTTCAACGTCCTGGGATAACTCATTGATGAGTTCTCCTAACTGTTCGTCTCGTAGCCACGAAGCTCCCCAGCGTGCAACAGTAGCCGCAAGAATGCCTAAGGGGCAATCCTCACAGATGGTCACATTGAGTAGCTATTCAAACTCGCCCTGAGCGCAAGTCAACAAAATAATAGCGAGAGAGAGACGTACGCTCAACTCGACGGGACCCATATCCTCCATCACGGTAGAAGCAGGCGATGGCGGTGGGTTCAAATCGTCGACGTCTACTTCTCTGGGAGTTGATGGCGGGGTGGGCAACCCATTATTCAACTCGAAATGAAGCGAATGGACATCCATATAAAGGTTATTGAAGCCGGATTCAGCCATGGTGAAAAGTACTGCGTGTTGGAGACTCGAAGAAAAATGAAGTCTAGGGACCTATAGGTGCGTAGTTATACCCCCGGGACCGATAATCACTGGCGAGGAATGGGCTAGTAATGCTTAAAGTAGGCTTAGTCCTAAGAACTGTCCCGAAGACGTGACACGCGGCCTGCCTAGTAGCTGTGAGAAAAGACATTTCCGGGAGGAAGGTGGTGGCCGCCCACTCAACCGACCCAAAGGGATGACGCGTGACGCGTAGGATTAACGGCAAGAGTGCATCATCGAAGCAGGGCCCCTTATTTCTGAGCTCGAGACTATCATCGAGCCGCCTGCTTGTGCAAGTAAGGATATGCAGGGTGGGAGGAACGCTGAGACAGGGTGGGATTAGCATCCCATGGAATTACGGCGCAATCCGAGAGGCAACTGCATATTCGCCGACCATTCGCCCAACCCCTTCACGCACTTTCCAGGTCATTGCTGTAGTGGTCGTAGGTAGTAATTGTAGGCAATAGGTCAGATTCCTAGAAGGCACGATGCCGGAACAAGTTGCCCAAGAGGAGGGCTCCAGTCGCCCTTGCAAAGCATACCTTGCATGCCTTTACATTTAACCATGGGTCTTTTTGTGTTTGTTGATAGAGTCGCAACCCTCAAAAATGCCCTTCGCCTCGTTCCCATTGGATAGAAACAGGTAGATAACCCCAGTTCGGACGGACTCGTGAGATAGCCACAATTGATAATCAGTCCCTTTCCTTCATGCTTAGCAAAGCTAGGAACAAGCCTATCAGTAGTCCAGCGGTGCTTCTCACGAGAATGTTTGTACCCTAATGTCTCGCCTTCCTTGTGTGGTTTTTACGGTAGTTAAATCCCAAAAGTCTCCTTTCGAGGCAAAGCGGCCCTCCCGAAAGGGGCCTGAGGCTCGACTTTGGCAATCATTGCTTGAGACATGACAATTTCTCTGCCGATGACCGAGCCGTTGCACATACCACTAGACTGAACGCTATTGCGCAACTTCATGCTTCTCGCGTCACAAAGATGCTACTCTCTCCGCCTTGACAAGGCAGGGATCCTTTGCGGCGACAGGAATAAAAGTGGCTATAAGCCGTGTCTACCTAGTGATAGTGTCAAGAGCTTTAAGTTGCTATCTGTTCGGCGGGGGTCTCAGTATTGACCCGGGCTTGGCTGTCTCTGGCCGACTTATCGGGCCGAACCCAATGCACGCGGGGACTATATCTCACTCAAAACAAGAAACGAAAAATGCTGGTACCTATCAAGGGAAATGTTGCCTTACCTTGGTATGGCCCAAGTGTTATGTGGAGTAAACCGTCGGTCAGAACTCGGAGGGAAGAGTCGATACTTGCCGTCTACTTATGGGGAGAATAGCCGCAATCTGATGATGGGCATGATAAGCGAGCAGGCCACTTTGCTTCTATTGAGTGATCTTCCATCCCTTCGGGTGGCTACCTCCACCAAAGCCAATGAATTTTCCAGGCAAAGAAAGCCAATTGTTGCTGGTCAATCAGTCCAAACTGGATACAAGGGCGGCTGGGATGAATCATTAAGAGCTGACAGAGGGGGGCGCTCTAGGCCCCCCCTAAGAGCTTGCCGCGGTCCGAAACCACCTCGCCTACCTAGATACCCTGTAGTCAAAGTTCATTGACACACGTAAAACGTCCCGTCATGCCCGTCCGGCAGCCTGCATCATGTCACGGTCTTGGGAATGTATAGCATGGGTCCCTCCGAGATCAAGGTTATATTAGGGTATGTCGATCACGGGAACGTTGCGGAGTCGGGCGCCAGTTCAGGGGGAGTAAACCCGCAGCTCACAATCCATATCGATGCTTTATAGGGATGCGCTGGGTTGCACAGTATCAATCTATCTAAATCCAAATACCCACCGCGAGGGAGTAACATTGTTAAACACGGCGACGGTCATCCAAACAGAGCGGAATACGCGACAGCATTCTAATATTACAAGGGGCAACTTCCTGGTGTTCTAAGGTAGGCAAGAATTATATGCTATATGCTTAAGTATGAAGGGGACTTAATTCCGTTGTGAGACGGATGCATTTGTTTTGATAGCATGCCATGAGTGCTGTTTTTGTCCTTACAACTTGGCTTTCATGTCGATCAATCGGCCCAACTCGTACGTTCATTCCTTAAGGCAAATCAACCAGTCCAGTCAAGGTGCTGGGCACCTTCCCTAGTCGCGTACTAGAATCTGCGTATAAAGATAACGTATATGATAAGCATGCGGCGCAGATAAGCATGCGGCGCACTTTTCTCAACCTTCAAGATGGGATTAAAGATAAAAGCATAATAAAGCATCTAATCAATTCAATTCAATTACTATCTTCTTCCCTAGATAGCTCAGTAACAGTCTGGCATGTTCTTCTATTATGACCGGCCTTACGGCATTTCCCATAGCGGCCTTCTTTTGGTTACGCCCGCCCGCCTCGACCACTACTTCTCGACGATTCACCCTATATTTGCGTATCAACATCCATCTGATCAATTGCTT
>SSHR01000887.1:0-35539 GCA_006518225.1 Fusarium neocosmosporiellum | reverse complement strand
AATAATTACTTAACCTTAGCTTTATTAGCGATTAATCTACTAAGCTTAACTTAATAAGACTATTCTTTTAAGTATATCTATAAATATAATAATATATATAAGAACATATTAATCAAGGTAATACTAGGCTAATATTAGCATTAATAAGCACGCCTAAAGGCGATATAAAAGAATATATAAGTATAAAAAGAGAAGAAAATAAAAATTATATAATTAATAAAATATAATATAAGCTTCTCTAATAGAACTATTTTACCTTCTAAGATTAAGCCTTTCTCTATAGAGATATACTTCTAGATAAAGTCCGAGAGCAATTAGATAATTTTAATAATAAAATCGAGATAGAGATATAAGTCTTATACGAGCTCACTTACGAGCTGGCCGTCTTTTCTAAACATAACGGGTCCGCATGGCTGGCCTAGGCTTTAGGGTCTCATTAAGGGCATCTTCTTCCCTAGTCCTTTCTCCTTATATATTAATCCGAGCAATAATACTACTAGCCTTCATATAAGTCGCCTTATTAATAGTGCGCTTTGTTTTCCTCGGCGGTCCTTAGTCAAGATTATCCAAGGCCTGGCTTTATGGTCGACTTCGTTTTGGGGGCTATATTAAGGGGGTTCTCGTACGATTGATTAATGGCTTATTATCCTCATTATCCTCATCAAAGACATCAGATGCCTTGTCAAGCTGTGATGTAGACTCAAATGCCCCAGTATTAATTATATTAAACCTCTCTTCCTTTATAGGGGTCTCATCCATATAAGTCATTAGCGGTAGGGACAAATCAAAGCCTGCCGGGTCAATTGGGAAGACCTCTTGCTTGACTTTGACTACCTTTGCCTTTGTAGGCAAAGCCCTCTTTATCTTCTTTATATCCATATAAGTCTGGCTAGACTTATCTTAGAAGGTAAAGTAAACAATAATCCGGCTATCTTAGATTTCCTATATAATCCTATGGCTAAATTCATTATCTGGCTTATTAAAGAGGTCTGAAATCATACGAGCCTGGCTATTTATTGGCCTTGGGAGGTAATAGACCCCCCCTTCTTTAGACCATGACCTACTAAGCTTCTATTGGGGTTATTTGGCGAAGTATTCTTTGTAGTTTAGTTATATATATATCTTAACCTATTGTTCTTTAGTTATTGTCTCGTCGAGGGAAAGGATATCTTAGAATGGAAGGGGATTTAGGTTAATTATACCTAGAAAGAGGATTAATAATTACTAGAAATAAAAATATTATATATACTAAGCTTTTTAGTCTTCCGAGGGATAAAGAAGGTACTTTTTCGCTCCCTAATAACTAAGAGAGTCATAAGCCTAATCGGGAGGCTAAGTGGGTATGAGTATAGGTTAATATCTTTAGGTGGGTGAAACTCCTTGAGAGCAGAATTCGTAGTAGCCTTGAAGCGCTTTTGGAAGTTGCTTGTATGATCTTGTTAATGTCGTGGCGGATAGGTAGATGAAGATAAAGATAAAGATGGGAGGGGGCCGTAGGTTTAGGATATAGAAGTCGTACGCGATAAGGCCTTATTATCGGAAGACTCGACCTCAATGGGCTATAGCCATTGTTGACCGTAATAATAATAGAAGGCGCTGGGATGGGATTTGAGTTAGATTTCGGAATAGCGGCGCCGCTCTTTTGGGCATATTATTGTCGCGATATAGGAAACCATTATATGCGTAAATGGGATTATAATTATTATAAAAGAGGAAAAGCAATAAAAAGGGGGTTAGCAAGAGAGATTATATAAGGAAGAATTTTTAAGCGAAAATAATTATATTATATATAATCAAGGTGGTAAGGCTAAGGCCTAGTATAAGGCTAAGGCCTCTGATTGGCCCCCCACTTAACTATTAATAGCATTAATTAAATGGTGTAAATCCATATGGCACTGCCTAACGGTGACTGTCACTACTGGCTCTCTATACATTCACCTTAGCTAAGGCCCTTCCGAAATAGCGAGGCCTTCTCTCTTCTTCCTTTCTTCTTCTTTATTATCATCATCACCACCACCGCGCCGCCGCCGCCCCAGTACGGACGAGATCGCCTCTTCTTGATCTAATATTGACTTCTTCTTAATAGAGCCAAGATGAATACGTATGAGCCTTTCCCCCCCGCTTCCGCTTTTGCCTTTGCGACCGTGCCGTCCCCGCTTTTCAGATTGCAAGCTCACAGCTCTATAGAAACAACAACGCCAATAACGCCCAGCAGCAGCAGCAAGGCGGGCCAGTAAGTAATTTGCCTTTCTCCTCGTACGAAGCACTTATTGACTTATTGCTCTAGTATACTCTCTCTCTTCTAATACGGCCAGAAGGCACTCGCCTACTCTAGGTTAATTGCTCGGGTTAACAGCTCGCTCCGTACGTCAAAAACGCACTTCAGCGCGTTATCCTTGCCTTGCCTGGTCGGCCTGTGACCTTTCTAAGGGATCGGGTCCAGCTAGAGCAGGTAACGGGCATGAGGGACTCATACGTGAACGCCTTTCTCATCCAGAGTCGTGGCGTCAGGATTGAGCCTTGCTCTTCGTGCTTGCACAAGATGTCAAGGGACCCATCCTCGTACGCAAGTCCCTTCCCCCATTGCATTCGCCTTCCGGGTCACTTTGGTGGCTGCTGCGGTAATTGCAAGTGGCCGGATCGCGCTGCTGGGTGCTCCAAATAGGATGAGGTTGAGAATATGTGGTTGCCGGCTCCCCAGCGCGTCACGTACGCAGCCGCACAGCCTCCGGCCCCCCCTGCTGCCGGGTCTCGAGACGATGACCCTATTGTCATCAGCGAGGATGAGTCCTCTGTTGCTTCAGAGCCTGCTCCGTACGACAATGAGGAGGCTATCCTCCCTGATGACAATGGGGGTGGTGACCAGGATCCCAAGCCCGAACCCGACGACGACGACGACGACAATGAGATGGACCTGGTCCCCGTCGTTGATGACGGACTCGCTGGCGATGGCACCGCCGAAGACCCTCTTCGGCTTGATTAGCTCCTTATTACATACTACTTTTCTTTTCTCATACGCAAAGTAGATAGATTAAGCCGATGAAGCCTTGGTCAATAACCTTGCGTGGAGGCACCAGGACGATGGCTGGCACCTTCACGTGGTGTTCTGGGTCAGTAACTAAGTCGCTTATATGCGGGCGACTTAGTGAAGCAAAGACCAGCCAAATAGATAATTTAATAGATACCCTTCTTGTGATCATTTGCGTACGATGTGAACTGCTCTTACAGCGATGTGGTGTTGTGGAGTTGTGGATTTTGGTCATTTGCGGCATTTGCAAGACCCACCCTAAGGTGCCACCGTAGTGACGTGATTGGAAGAGTCGCATCGATCTCCTAAAAGGGTTGGCCGCATCATCGCAGCTAGTTATTAATCCATGAACAAGGCACTCTTCACATGGAAATAGGTAAGCAGCCACAGGTAACCCCTCTAGCGGCCAATGTCAAATCGCGTCTTGTGACATTCCTCGATAAATACTTAGGAGAGTCGGTATGATATGTTCGCAAAAGCTTCTTCTTTCAAAGCATTCGAGCTCACTGACCAACAACATCTTGTCGAGTTTGTTGTCTATTCTATTTTATCCCGTCTCAGCCGCCCCCGCTTTGCGATATCCAGAATGGCGCACATCACTCCCGAGGTTGCTTTAGCCATCACACGCCAAAAGGCGCGCTACGGCAGATACGCCGACACGAAGCAGTGGGACAAGTTTGCCCAGGACATCGCCCTCCCTGATGCCCGTTTCAGCTTCTACGACACGGATGGAAAGCTCCTCGTCGCGGGCCCGCAGTCATTGGCATTCGACTCTGCCAAGGGGTGTGCCGCCTTCTTCGGCAAGTTCTTTTCGCAGTACCAAACCCAGCATAATTTTGGCCCCGGGGGCTTTGAGCAGGTTGGGCCTGACGAAGCTAAAGCCGTCTTCGGCATGGAGGATCAAATCATGTCCAAGTACTTGGGTGCATGGGTTGAGATCAGAGGAGGCGGCTTCTACCACGAAACCTGGAAGCTTGTCGATGGGGAGTGGTATCTTCAAGATCTCAGACTGGAGCGTACCTATCAGAAGGAGACTGTCCTCGTCAAGATTGGATTGGTTGTTGCAGGCTTGCTTGGAATTTCTCTTTAAGGATGCTGAAATGGGTAGCAAGGTCGGGGGAAAGCATTGAATGTAGATGCTGTTGGCCAGAATGAAGTACCGGTATCAAGATTGGTGTGGTTGGCATCACCAGGGATACCCTGGCGTGCAATCTGCAAGCAAGCACTTTCAGGAAGGTTATCTAAAATCAGTCCCAAATAGGCTTTTACTGCCAGAATCGCCGATTATTTAAACCCTAGAAGCTTCCCTACAAGTGTCGAAGGTTTATCTCCGATCATTCGCACTCTCGTGTCCCTCCTCTACTCAAGGCAAGCCCGAAGCCTGGCCACGTTCAAGCGAATAACACACGAGCTCTTGGTATTTATGCTGTCTTGGGACTTGTAAGGAAGTATTTCTTATGAAATTTCCAGAACTCAAATCCCGAAATACAGAGATATGTACTCTACGCGAGATAATGGGCACCTACTGCAAAAGGGCTCCTTTGACCAGCAATTTGAGCCCTCTATGTCTAGTCCTGGGGCTTTGATGAAAGGGAATACTGTGAATAGTTACCGAGTCATTCGACAGATACTCAGTGAATCGCTACACTCTGTTGTCGTGGCATTCGCGACTGTGGGCGTGGGACGCGGGGCAGCTCGTTGAGGCGGTGAATTTTATGTATAGTAACCATCTCTGCGTCTTTTCCCCCAACAACACTCAAACAAGGGACTGTCGCGTCTTATCTCTCACGTGAGCCTCATAGCTGCATTCTCCTTCATTACTCGTGTCAATAAGAGCAGTCAGTGCAAGGGAAAATGCGTAGTTTTGCCCATATTGGGAAATGCCTCGCGAGCGTGAGACGCGCATCTTACCAAGTGGGGAAATAGCTGCCTCAACTGCCTTATATGGCAGTTAAACGACATACCCACAGCTATTTAGTTGCGTTACCGCTGTATGACTTCCGCTGGGTTCCGAGCTACATTCGCACCCCAAGCTAGCTAAACTTGGATTATCCATCCGGCAGGAGTCTACAGCCCGTAGTACAAAGAAAGATGAGATGTGCTGGAAAGATTGGAACGGACGTCATTCAAGCCCATGATAAATATGTACAATCCAATATCTCGGTTCATGAGGCGACCGGGATTCATGGAAGCTTGGAGCTGAGATTATAACTGCTTTGAGAATCCTGGGCTGATACGTGCGCAAGTCCCTTATCGGGCAAGACCTCACGCAGTAGTTGAAATGGGCACCACCCTTGAAACCGCCCTAACAACGCAACGGTTAAGACGGGATCCTCCCCCAATAACCATCTCGGCCTTTTCCAATTACCAACCTCAACGTCTTCCCCGTGATTTTTTTTTCTATGGGTTGAGTAGAGAGACATGGGAGATTCTTTCAACAAGACAAGTATTGGCTGAGCGAATTGCCAGCATTCATGATGACAGAGACAAGGTACACATCTTCAATCAGCCATCCCCTCAGCATCTGACACCTTCAAGCACGGAACCCCCAGCCCCAGGGCAGACGACCTCTCTAGCGACTCCTCAAGATGCAAAGGTAGTTGAGTCGACGCCTGCCCCCCTCGATAAGAAGCCTATAGGTCTCAAGGCACCTGTGGCTGTCAAGAAACTGGATGGTTTTATCTCGCACCTGAACCGCCTCATTCACACTCGCGACGGCCATGATTCTGTCATCCTATTCGCAGCATACGTAGCGCAGTTGGCAGCAGCGATACTTGAAACTTCGGGCAACGCGAATTTACAAAATTGGGCGAACAAAGTTGTGGCTTTGGTCCCGAAAGCACTGGCATCGAGGGCTCCATCTCTGCCGCTGGGATCCAAGTTATTCTCGCTCTTTTCCGCGGCGCCGAGGCTCCAGCTACGACTTGCAGAGCGACTGAGGGCACTTGTGGATATGCTCGACGACTGGAGCACTATGAGTCGCTTATGGGGTCTGTTGACCATGTGGATGCTCGCAAAGGAATTCATCATTACCCCCAAGAACACCGACGACAAAGAACCTCGAGTACGAAATGTGAAGACCGCCATTTCAGCCACCCAGATTGTGTCTCTTGTCGGATTTTTTATTCTCGAAAACGTCGCTTGGTTGTCGAGGCGCAAGGTGCTCGCTTGGTCA
This sequence comes from Fusarium neocosmosporiellum, assembly GCA_006518225.1. Taxonomy (NCBI): domain Eukaryota; kingdom Fungi; phylum Ascomycota; class Sordariomycetes; order Hypocreales; family Nectriaceae; genus Fusarium; species Fusarium neocosmosporiellum. The sequence goes on along the minus strand of SSHR01000887.1, from coordinate 29,336 downwards.
GACAAGTCGCAGCCCAAACTCATTCTTTGGTGTGTGCGCTCATGGGGCGTCTACGTCTTTGCCGAGCTGGGACGGCTATTGTTCGAGCGTGTTCGCAAGAGGCGAGGTGAAGCCGGTCAAGAAGATGCAGAGGCGCGGACACAGTGGAATAAGCAGTTTGTTGAGAACCTGGCATGGGCACCTTTGACTGTTCACTGGACGACACCTGGGGGCTTGCTGCCAGAGTCTGTTGCTGCGCTCCTGGCGTCCTATGCCCAGTTTATATCAGTCCAGGGATTGTGGAAGGAGACTGCTGAGACTGTCTAAGAGTTGCATCGTGTAAATGGCCTACTTGTATGTATGAATTACTATTAATCACTGGTCCAAAATGAGCCCACGCCGCTTGGTTGGAAACCCAAAGCGAATTCCTCATGCAACCAATTCAAATCCTTAACATACACAGCCACGCCTCGGCTGATCTCTGATCTCTGCCAAGAAAGGCCATTTTCAACCTCACTTCTGTACATGACCAATCACGCTTTGCTACGTGTAATGCCTGCCTACCCAGGCAGAATACCACAGCCCCGAATTGTGGTGTCTACCATCACAAATGCGAGCCCTACTTCTAAGAGGATTATAAAATCGGTGAGACCGATAAATAACACCATAAAATCCTTTCAAATAAGGAGCCAACAGGTGTCGATGCCTTCGCCATGTCGACATCCTCCGCTATGAAAACGCCAGCAACCTTTCCCTACAAGCCTCTGGATGCTGGAAAATCCGAGATTCGAATGCTCAAGCTTCCCGCAAAGGACTCAGACAACTTCAAATTAATAACAGTCTCACTCAATGATCATCCAGAGTATGCAGCTCTTTCATACGTCTGGGGAGACCCTCAAGATCAAAATATTATCACTGTTCAAGGCCACGAGGTCGGGGTTACAAAAAACCTTGCTGCGGCCCTCTCTCGCCTCCGCCGGGGCCAGTCTTCTTTACAGACTGAATACATCTGGGCCGATGCCATTTGCATCGATCAAACCAACCTCGCCGAGCGCTCTCAACAGGTCCAACTGATGGGTCACATCTACTCGTGAGCTCTGGTGGTCTATTCGTGGGTTGGACCGAAAGACTATACCCAGGCCTTTGAAGCCCTAAAGACACTCGCACACGTAGTGAGAGAGAATATCGGAGACAGATACTCCCCCGAGAGTGTGAGGTTTCAACTCGACTGGCTACGACAACATCGTACCCTTTGCGACCCCCAGGATGAGCCAGAATCACTACACAGAGGCAACCCATGGCAAGCGATCGCCTCTCTAGCATTCCAAAAATTACTGGAAACGTGTGTGGGTTTTCCAAGAGGTTGTCCTCGCTCGTCGACTACTCTTGCTAAGTTCAGGAGACATGACACTGGACTGGGAGAATATCGAATTGGTGACAGACAGCATCATCGAGCTCGCGTTGGAAGCCAAAAGAACGGGGCAGAGTATCCCAAACTTCATATCTCAGCAAGTCTGGGCATTCATTAAAGATGTCCCTCACTGGACTATTTTCAACAAATAGCGATTGGGAGGCACCAGGTGGAACTACCATCACAGGGACTGGAAGACTACATTGGCTGGATCACATCCAGCTTTGTCAGCCTGCCGGAAACGACTGATCCAAGAGACTACATCTATGGCCTTCTCGGAGTCCCCATGATCCCGATATCACCCGACTACAGGCCCGAGAAACCGCTGTCAGAGTTGTTTGTCGAATACGTTGCGGGATGGCTGGATGGCACTTGCAACAAGAAGTGGACATCTATGAAGCCACTGTCGTTTCTGTCAGTCGCTGGAGTCGGCCTCTTTGGCCCTTCTGATATCCTTCCATCCTGGGTTCCCAACTACCCAGAGAATGCGCGCTGCAGTTCCCCATACACGTTTATATCAGGTTCTAACAAAGGCATCCCGGGGTATCCGATTAGGAACCCTTATGTTTTCAAGGATACCCAGAGTCTCTTTGTCTGGGGAAGCAAGATGGGACCCATTGACACGATCTCAGAAGAACTGGGCCGCGATTACCTCCAAGACTTTTGTTCATTCCTTAAGTCCTTTATTTCGCGCCATACATATTACGTGTCAGGTACCTCCTCGTTACAGGCCTTTTGTCAACTGCTCCTCGCAGAAGAATCCAAGGCCGTTACCAAAAGATGGTTGAGCTCGCTATTGGTATTGCTTTTCTCGCCTTCAATTTCGACTTGGCTGATCCGAAAACCACTCAAGAGCCTCCTTGGTATCACGGATGGCAGACCAGCCTTTGTGAGTTCGCTTTTCCGGGTAGTGATATGCAAGAGCTCGGTTTCACCCGCACCCCACAAGAAGAAATCTTGTCATGGAGTCAGGACAAGCGCAACCAAGTCCTGTCAGATCTCTATTATGAACTGCGGGGACTAATCTTTTTGAGTCCGAGAGTGGCTATCTCGGCAAGGCACCTTTGGGGGCGAAGCGAGGAGATATTCTTTGTCTTCTCGAAGGTTTTGACCTTCCCGTGCTGTTGAGGGAGACTGAAGAGGATCACCACGTTTTCGTGGGCACGGCAATTGTGCTCCATCTGGATATTTACGGCCTCCTATGCATCATGGGGTCCAAGGCCCAATGGCTTGAGCTTAGGTAGAACTTTGAGGTAGAACTGTGAACAGTGACTCTCAAGAGGGATTGTCAAGAGAGAGAAACGTCACTCAAGGTCCCTGTCGATTCAGTAACAGAAATCCTTCCTCTGCAGGGCTTGGGTTTGATTAAGCCACCAGGGAAAACGCCTGGGTCACGGCAATGCCGTTGACTGTGAGATGACAAGCCCCGCAGTGATTAAAGTCTGCCGCCATGGCTGGTATGGAGGAAAATCCACTCAGAGCCCGATCAGCATGGGTGAATATGCTGAGACTCTCATGCATTGGCGCATGAGACTAGCAGATTGAGGCTGATGATCATTCACTTAATCGAACGCCGTAACCTTTCCTACTCTTTATCACGCCCAGGTCTGTTCTTGGCGGTGCTTTGGCAGTGAGTAGCATTCGTGTAATTTCTCAATGAAACGATGGAGCCGCGCTAGATAAAAAGCAAGGCGCCTTTTATCTCCGACCGTCTTATTAATTCCAGGGCTAATCCACAGAGAGACGGCGCTAAAGACGGTGAGATGCAACACCGGAGTTTCGGATTCAACGTAATTCACTCAACTTTCCACTCTTCTCCTCTTGAAACTCGCCATGTTCATTTATAAGCCCATCAGCGAAGCCAACAAAGAATTCAGACTCATACGACTTGCGTGCGACCCTGCGGCTGAGGTCATCAATCTTGAACTTTGTCATGCCTCGTCCAACGGCCAAGTTCCCTACCATGCGGTATCGTATGTCTGGGGCGATCCCAAGGACACAGCTCGAGTCACCGTCAATGGCGAAGAGCTCATAGTCTCCGAGAATCTCGTTTCGCTCCTACGACAGCTTCTACGCATGGGGGTTACCTCCTGGCTTTGGACCGACTCGATCTGCATCAACCAAGCTGACCTGGAGGAGAAGACCTAGCAGGTTAATGCCATGGATCAGATTTACGGTAATGCAAAGCTGGTATATCTATGGCTTGGCCCTGGAACTCCGCGAACCGACAAGGCTATGAAGCTATTGCACGAATACGGGCGCGAATTGGTTGACGAACTGGGACCCACGGATGATTGGGACATGGACGAAGTGAATCCCCAGCTCTATGAAGCATTATCAACCAAGAAGAAGCCTCGTTCCAATGCTCATCCAGTCGCAAAATTCCTCTACAAGATGTATAAAGAGCCTGGGCTTCATCGCCGCGACGACGAGCGCCCGTTGAGCAAATACCCTCTGATGGATGGCCTGCGAAATCTTCTCGAGAGACCTTTTTGGCGCCGCGTATGGATTGTTCAAGAAGTCACATTGGCCCAAGATGCGCTTCTTCTCTGCGGTGATGAATCAATGCCCATCAAATACTTCATCGAGGCCATAGATGTCATCCGCGAGTGGACCGAAATCTTCAACGAACTATCCAACTTTTCCTTCTTATGGGGTCTAGGCCAAGCCTTCTTTACTACTTCGACATTGATTCTTCGAAAGCTTCGAATGGCCGGCCGAGAACCAAGCCTTGTTCATGTCCTTCTCGGCATTGGTACGCTTACAGGACCCCGTTATCTGGCCTCGGAGCCCCGCGACCTCGTTTTTGGTCTGCTCAGTGTTGTCAGAGAACGTGATTCTTTTGGGATGCACGCGGATTATACTGAACGGGTCGGTACGGTTTTCGCCAGAGCGACAAAGGCGTTTATCGACTGGTGGCGCCCAAAGGGGGACGGTGACGATAGTGACTGGGAAGATCTGCCAGCTTTGGACGATTTGCGCCCAACGAATACGCCTGGAATGCCCTCATGGACACCTGATTACGAAACTATTGGGAAGGAAGGGTTCGATATACACACCATCAAATACAGTTGCTTTGTATCTGCCAGTAAAGGAGCGCCAAACCCCCAATTAATAACCTCGCCGCATGAAGATCCCATGGTCCTCCGCCGACTCGGATGCGTGGTTGACACCATCACGCAAGTAATGCCTCCTCTGCCCGATGTCTCTTGGGCAGATGAGACCGACGACGCAAAGGAAGTCGCCAGGGCCTTTGCTATGATTGGACGTCCCGTGATTGACTTCATGGGCCTTGGTCCTGACTCGACGCCTGAAGAAGACCACATCTGGAAGACGGTGATGCTAAGCTTTCAAGATATATTTGATGAAGATGAGGGACGACCGGATGACAAAGTTATACCCCCCGAAATGTGGCAAGTCATCCGAAGGTTGTTCCGCGGAGAAAAAATAGATCCAAAGAAAGCAGAAGCTGTCCTAGAGTTTCTAGGTAATTCAGACGGCCAATATGAATGGGAAGACGTGGACTCCGAGGGTGAAACGTCTGGCGATGAGTCAGGCTCGGAAGACGATGATTCATCAGATTCAGACGAGGAAAATTCCGCGGCCGACAAACTAATCAACAACTTCTGGACTGCTCAACCTTATCTGAAAGGGCGGACTCTGTTCAAAACGGCCAACGGGAGGCTTGGTATGGCACGCACAAATGTCAAGGTGGGCGATATTGTCACGGTCATTTGGTCGGTGCCGGCACCCATTGTTCTCCGGGCGCAAGGAAGCCAGTATCAATTCCTCGGCGATGCTTATGTTGAGGGTATCATGAAGGGGGAGTTCCTCGATACAAAGCCTGAAGAAGTGGTATTTGAGCTCGTTTAAACCAATTGCACAGATTACACCTCCTAGCTAAAAAATGCGGAAAGGATAGCAAATCTCAGGATTCAACATGAAACTGATTGTGCTTGGCGCCCAAATGCGCAGAAGGAATGTGTCAACATATAGCACTTGTCAAACTGAAACAACTCCAATATTCTCATCATCTCATATCTACTGGGCCTGACTCCTGTAAGGAGACGCAGGTATTTACAAAGGAAGGGCTCCGGTGATCATGCGGCGGTCTCGGGCTTCTGGCTGTAGATGATTGTCCTGGATAAACGCGTTAGATTCACATTTCTCGTGGTCCGGGAAGATTGACGTACACTTCTCCGTAGGAGTGGACGGCGGGGTTCAAAAGTTCGTTTCGCATCTCGACCAGGAACAGCTGGGCGTCGTCATACGACCACTAGAACAGTCAGCCAAATACCTGGATGAGAAGACAGTGGCACTCACCCCGAGAAGCTCGGTTAGACCACGAATAGAGAAGCCCTCGAGAGCCTGCAGAAGGAACTGACGGTTCCAGGCACCCCAGGTCTTAAGTCGCTTATCCTTGGGCCATGGTCCGAGAGGCATCTTGAGTCTTCGCTCAACAAGGTTCTCGAAGCCAGCCTCGCGCTGGAAGTCTGCTGCCTTGTGACCATAGAAGAATCCCTTGCCGGTGATGGCACCGATCTTTTCAAAAACCTCCACCCACTTCTTAAGCGGGGAGTTGTCCTTGAGAGATCCGTCATCGGACTTGGTGATGCCCCAGAGCTCAATGTGCTCTACCCAGCCGCGGGGCTTGAGGGCCCTGTAACGTGATCAGTCCTCCGGGACGTAGGGTCAAGAGAGCAGGAGACTTACTTGAAGACCTTCTTGTGCAACTCAACCCAGTCGGGGATGCAGCCAGTCATGGCTCGAATGTGAACAAAGTCAAAGCTGTTGTCCGGAAACGTCCATTCTTGGTTGATATCGTCAACCTCGAATTTGCAGTTGGGAGGAACAAAGCCGGGCTGGATGGGCGAGAGATCCACACCGAGGACATCAGCAGAGGGATGTTCATCGGCGAACTCACTACACAAGACATGAGCCAGTTGTACGGCCACCTGTTTCGATGAGTAATTTACATGGCCCAGATTCCCGTACCACAGCCTACGTCAAGGACGCGCTACATAACAAGTCAACGGGTGTTTCCCAGAAAGAAGCCAAGAGTATACACACTTGAGGGTTTTCACCAAGAGGGGCAGCGTAGAGGTTGCCGTCCAGGATGATACGATACATCTCGTGCCTGCAGGATTAGATGCCGCTTACGTATGCGATAGAAGCAGAAGCTCACATGAGATCCTCGGCTTCTTGTTGGCGCTCGTCATTGGGTCCCCTGTGATTGGTGAGTGATGCACCGAAGCGACTCATGTGAAACCTCTAACCAGTATGCGCCGTCACTGTAGGCGTGGTATCTGCGGCCATTCTCCCACTTGTAGTTGAGGATCGAGGTCCGCAGCGACTCGGTGTCGGTCACGCGCGTCCTGCAGTTCACGTAAGGATCCACAGATGGCTACACTATATGTTCACAGGGAAACCTACGACCCAGAGTACGTAGAGTCGGTATCGTCGTCCTACTTGGGTGAGAAAGATTGGCTGGAGACAGAAGTGGAGGGCTGCATACCACTTCAATTGGGCCATTGTCAGACCGCTCGGCTGTCTCAGCAGGGCGGCCGGTGTCAGTCTCAGCCCCCTTGGCTGGGGAGGATGGCGACTTGGGCGAGGACGCTTGTTTCGGCGACGACATGGCAAACACGGTCCAACAGCGTCGCTTCTAGGTGTCGACAAGGGCAGCAGGAGAAGAGATTTGCCGTACGTGAGGGGAAAAGGGCGACCCAGAAGGAATCACTCCACAGCCCGAATTGAGGTGTTTCACAGCCTTATTAAGCCCTGGTTAAGTGAATTAAGCAGACAATGGCAAGGGTCCGTTGCATACGCGTGTGGAGACGGTCGCTGAAGGGGCCAACAGATATGAGGATAATGGGTGTCGGCTGCTACGCTGGCTGCATGAGTTGGGAACCGAGCCGAGAATTTGGGGGCATGCAACCGTGCACAAGAGCATAAGTGACCTGTCAATATTTCCATATTGCACAAAAGAATGCAGTTTGCCGTGCGAAAGAGGAAACGGCTTGGTCAGCCATTTGTTGACGAGATGATATGACAGGTTTGTTGTCTCTGCATCATCGTCGTCTTTGGAGCTCTTGGTCAGTGTCGTTAATATTTGAAGACGAAGCATTTGTGCCAGCATCACGCTGAGCCGAGGCAAGAAGGCATATATGCCCACAGAAGCAGATGCTAGGGTATGAAAGCATCTCCATCCAAGCTCAATTAACAACAAACAGGTGCCTTCGAGCTTGGCATTTTACATGAAGACGTTTACCCGTGCATGTCAATCTCATCCCCGCGTATTCCCAGTCCAATTAAGCTCACAGCTAGGGCAGGCTAAATTAGACAGAGTTGGGCGGCCGTTAGCCAACAGCTCTAGCTCCAACCTTGATGGGGATCCTTGATGAGGAAAATGGGAATCATTGTGCATTATATATGTTTGATAATATTTCAAATCGCTTGCTGCAAACATATCGTATGTGCTAAAATCAACCATCGTAGGTCATGAACACATTGCTTGAGCTCCTTATCCATCGCTCGCTTCGCCTACCCTATTATATAAGGTTTATCCACTCCAGCTCCCGATCTTCCTTCATAGCTTGTCCATCCATGATACCATGCACATAAGCGTGTGTAACATACTCATAAAATACCTCTCCTTCTTTAGGTGCATCCTTCTGACGTAGGATAAACGGCATCTTGCCTCCTAATAAGACGCACACAACATCTCCAACCCTGACACCCGGGTTTGAGAGCCCAATCATGCCTGACTCTGTGATAATACCCCTTCTGTTATGAACAACCGAGTTTGCTGGATCTTCAGTAGAAGCCAAGAGCCTTTGGGCTGATGCCTCTGCCTTTTCGTCTGACCGGAATCTGTGGCGACCCGGTCTTCCATCATCGACAAGCGGCTCGAGATCGCCAAGTAGCGCACGGTAGGATGCTTGCTCATATGTCCCGCCCCGAGGATATTCCTGGCTGTTGAAGGTATCGGAGTAATATGTTGGATCCTGCCACTGACTGACAATCTCCTTCAGCCTGTATCTATTCTTGAGAGATCTTCCGATATGAGTGACACGATCCAGCACGAGTCCTTGGAGACTCAGTACTTTATCCGAGGCCATGGTCCTGATGGAAGGCCAAAGGCCGCCCGCTGCGGAGAATTGGCGAAAGACTCGTATCCAGATAATCTCCGAGTGACGGCTACGAACACCGCCGTTACACCAATCTGGAACCCATGTTGGTAGGGTAGGGTTTCGTTTCGTCTCAGGAATTCTCAACAATGGGCTCAGGCTGCGGCATTCATCGATGAATGACCGAGTTGAACGCCTATAGATATCTTGGAAGGAGGACGAATAATCAGCGGTGACGCTGCTCCCTAGGCCGAGGAAGGCATTCACTCGATCCCTCGGGTCAGATGCTTGCCGTGATCGGAACAGGTTGAGGGCAAGCGGCATCAGGGTCGGTTTCTTGGAGGATCGCTTGATGTAGTTGAGACCCCGAATCTGGGCATAGAGATCCTTGAAGTGACCAAAAGAGCCGCAGCAGCCTCTATGTCGGTGCCTATAACCGTTCTTTCGTACCTGCGCAAGCATGGGGAACGGGAGCTCCAGGGTGCCACACATGAGAGTGGCTTCGGGTGGTAGGACCGCCTCCTGCACCGTCCACACACGATGCCACCAAGAAAGCTTGATCAGGGAAAGTATTGCAGCGACTCCTTGCCCTATGAGGTCTTGACCCGGCTCTTCGTACTTGATATCGTAGTGGTGATCGGCAGCCAAGACTTCGAGAAATGTGAAGGCCGCCATCACTGTTTGCTCGGGAATCAAGTTCTCATTGGTTCTTGGCTTCTTGGAGGTCAATCGGGAAGAACCAGAATCCTCGGCAAAGTCGCCCAACCAGAGTACAGCTTGTGTAGTACGAGAATAGATGTCCCTCATCAGGTTGACCTGGTGTGATTTCTCGACGTCGTCAGCCTGATTGATGCACAGGGCATCGACCCAGAGACGTCGCTCATCATCAGGTAGCCGTAGCCTCTGGAGGGCATTGAATAGGTTGACAGTGACGTTGGTTGTCCTCCCATCTATGGTGATGGACCGACAATCCAGAGGGTCGCCCCATGCATACGACAGAGCCTGATAGGACGGGTCATCTGCAAGAAATGCAGTTTCCAACGTGCAGTGGATAGGGTCTTGGCCCTCGCCCGGAAGTAGACGCAGTATCCGGATTTGGCGCTGATTCAGCTCAAGTTGGTGATACTGCAGAGGTGGCGGTGCCGGTCGCAGAGGGAGATCCCACGTGTGGCCATTGAGAGTGTTTTCATCACTGATAGGGGACCCCGACGAGGTCAAAGTTGGAGATGAGCTACTGGACGCCATTTGAGACACAATCATCGAGTTCAATGTGCAATCCGGCCGTCAAGACGCGGAGAAGCGGGGGAATATTGGGCTTGACCATGTGGAGTGGCTGTGCAAACTGAGGCTCTAAATCCGCCTCGCTGACTTTATTTTGAGCCTTATATTGATGCCTGGGCCATCCATCGACAGGGGTGGTTGGCATGTGTGCCTCACAAGGCAGTCTAGGGGCCGTAGTGCGAAGGAATGGCTGCCACACAGTGTAAGGACGATCACTCTCCACATCCAATATTGATGGTGTGAGAAAGTGTTTTTCAGCTTTCCTCTTCGGGACCTGCCCTGTCGCTCTCACAACAAAGTCTCTTGCCATTAGAGCCAAAGTCGGCGAATAGGTCCCCTCGAACCGGGGTAATGGAGCCTATAGAGAAGGGGGGAACTCATAAGACAGCAGCCGACGACAGCTGGACGACGCCTCCCAAGCCTAGAACGGGGCCTCTGCAAAAGCAACATTCAGCCTCTCGATAGTGGCTAATCCTCCCAGCCAACACCGGCGATCGTGGTGGAGGCCGACAGCACAGCTGGGCGTCGATCCGAGTCAGGCTAACCCCCGCAGGCCGTTGGCTCAATCTCCTCTTTACGAGAGGGCTGACCTTGTCGACAGACTGTGAATGGTGCAGCGCCCTTCTTGGCTGCAGGCTGAAGGAGCGCCACTGCACATCTCTAACGCCATCATGCCCAATATCCTTGAAGACTACTTTTCAGCTATTATTAAACCCCGAGGGAGAAGAAACATTTGGGGGCTCCGCCTCCTCCGCTGCTCTGCAGTTTCGTCCGCCTCGATCCGCTGAAGAAGCAGCTTGTTTCGTTCCCCTCTCATGCACCAAGTGTTTCTCAACATTGAGTGGCAGACTACCTTTTCACGTCAACAACCTATCGATCCTTTGACCGTCAGCAAGCTCGTGTGACTATGGCTGAGATTCAGGCAACAGGGGTCGCAGTCGCAGCCGCGTTTGATGTGGCTGGTCCGGCTGTGACTGCACCTGCAACGCTTCATCAGCGCGATCTTTTCGGCCGCCAAAACAACTATGACTCCTGCGGCTACTACTCTTTCTCAAACAGCGGTATAGACTCTTGCTCCTTATCATCTTGACCTCCCTCTGAACTAACATAGTTGCATAGGGTGGGCTACCTGGCAATGCGGCGAAGAGGGCGCCTGGACCACGACCTGCAAGACCATCGGCTCGCACTTTGGCTGCTTCCAGAACATCTACACGACATGTTACCCCAGGGCATCTGGCTGTAACACGGCCGACCAGCGTGCCCTTTGCTGGTTCGTCTGATTGACGCCTAAATGACTGCAATGACTCGGCTAACGCGTTCCTTTAGCAACGAGAATGTCAGCTTCCAGTACTGCGCGACAGGTATCAAGACCCTCGACGACGGCGACGGCGAAGAACTATCCATATACCTCTGCGGCAAGACCGAGCAACAGGTCCCCTTCTACGAGTCTACCGTTGTCAAGGTCACGACGGGTAGTACAACCGAGGAGCAGACACTTACCAGTGTCGATACCACCAGGGGCGTCGTCATCGTCACCAAGACGGCCGAGCCCTCCCCGGAACAGGATAATGACTCCAGCACTCCAGTCGGGGCCATTGTGGGAGGCGTTGTCGGCGGCGTCGCACTGATCGCCATCTTGGGATTGGCCTTTTGGTTCCTTCGACGCAAGAAGCAAAACAAGGAGGTTGCGACGACGCCTGCGGCTCCTGCGCCTGGGTTCTCTCCACAGCAGCAGCAACAGCAAATGGGCTATCAACAAGGCGTGCCTCCTCCGGTCGTCTACGATTACAACAACTACGCCGGCTACCCAGTCCAGGGCTCCCCACCTCCTCCCAGCGACCCTCGATACAGCCAAATGCCTGTGGGCGGCATGGTACCTCCGCCTGTGGCTCAGAGCCCTCCTATCGATCCTTACAAGACGGTCGCCTCGCCCGTTTCTGAACTGCCCGTGACTTCTTCCCCCCACGAGAACGCGCCAGTGTCTGAGCTGCCCGCCGACATGGGGAATGCAAGCCACACAACGCCAAGATGAAACGACCACGAGCACAGAACAAAATGTGCGAAAACGCCGGAAATGCGGAGAAAGGGATATGAGCCTGGATCAACCTAATGGAGGACTGGGTCGGGATAGAGGCCTAATCGGCTGGATGGTTAACACGATCACATAATGAATTTCGTAGTTGCCGGTCATATCGTCATTATGAGCGAATGTCTGGAATTTTTAAATATTCCCTTTTGCATTTAATTATTTGTTGTAGTAGGGTAGCTCTGCTCTTGGGGATTGCCATTCTCGACTTGCTCTCCAGGACGCTCTCGTCGGACTGTGAAGAGTTGCCAATAGCGCGAACACCATGTCGCATATTCCATATTTATTAACAATGTATTCGAGTAATAACCGCTTTTCCTCGCACCTGAGCTGCTCGTGCGCCCGTTCCATTTGGTACCCCTGTTGCGTTCGCCAATGGTGGCTTGCTGATATGATTCAACATGCTTTGCTTTCAGCCTCAAACCGTGGCAGCCGTCTCCTCTCATGGGAACTTCCGTTTAGAGAGTCTCGTCAAATGTTACAACGGTTATTCTATTTCGTGAACAGCGAGCCTGGAATTCTTGTCAATTCACCCTTCCACCACACCGCCAATCCCTAGTCCATCAGAAGGAGCAAATGCAAACTATGGGTGGCAAGGGAAACGGTTGTTCTTGGGGTCCGGTTATAAGCTTACTTTGTGGCTGGCCTTGGGGGGAGTCTAGACCACGCTCAACCAAGACAATCGGTGAGGCGTGAATGTCTACAGGATCCGGCTGATTAGTTCCTGCGTTTAGATTGGCTGCCATAAACAATAAGCCTACATGACAAGTTCGCGCCCAAGTATGCTGACAGGGAGGCTGAGCATCTTGCTGAGCCCCCAACACGAGAAACAAACCATCCAGTTGAAGCATGGCTGCATCTTCAGACTGATTTTGAGGCGATGAAGCTGACAAAGAAGAATTATTAGGTATGCCAAACGGCGGCTATTCACCCATTTTATGGAACGGGGGGACTGTTACATGCCTTCCTCGGCGTCAGCGTCAATCGCAAACCCAACACACTGCAACCTCACAATGCCATCAATCGACAAAAACCTTCGTAAGTCTCTCCTCAGCATCCAGGAATATGTAGATTATATAGAATAGGATTCTATCGAGCCTCGATACTTTACGATTGTATCTAGACGTATTGCGTTCTTCATGTGTACTCATGTGCTTCTCAGTTTTCCTCGGTGCCATTGCGCACCACTTTTGAACAGGCCTGGCTGGTTCTGCAGTGGGAAGCATCAAGATACCGAAAAGTGCGAGATATTAGATAACATTTACTTTTTTTCCCCTTTTTGGTTCATCATGTTCTTTCTCGTGTAGACGTCATTCTCATCAACAGCCATCAGCATCCTCGACCGGGAATTTTCAAGTATGCTCTCGCCAAAGCAAAAGATGCCATGCTAAATCGTTCGCTATTCTATGTCCCTTGCCTGGTGAAACTCAGACTCTGGTGACTGATCTATCCAACTGGAATCCAATACCAGGAAAGTTTGGAAGAAACCTGGAAACCTGGACCTTCCACAACGCTAATGGACTTTGGTGCTGTGCATAATATCAGCTACATGGATCGACATGGGTACCAAGGACTTCAAGAGACTTTCGAATTGCCTGACATATTCCTCAGCCTCCAGGCTACGGTGCCCGCTTCTATAAGCCTGGGTTGTCCATGCCGCTCATCTCCGCTAGGTTTCGATTAAAGGTTTAAGCAACGTATTATCAGTTGAATCTTAAAGAGGGAAGCACTTGATTGTAGGTAGAACTGGGTTGTAGGGAACATTTGTAGAGCCTTGAACTCGGTGTCATAAACTCTGGCAGCAAAACCTTTGAGGTCAACAAGCCACTTCCTACCAACTCAAGGCGCAAGACCGAAGATACCAAAGTTTCAAACTCACTCCACCTATGTAACCAACAAATAATTTGCCCTCCATATCGCGCTGTGACAGCTACACCACAAGGTTTGGTTTGATAGATTCGACTAGCTAGATGGAAAGACAAAGTCTGAGCTCAACGGCTCAATATGCATAGCGCTTCACTTTCCATCAAGGATGAGAACAATGATTTGGATATTAACATGACTTATCTACGAGCTGGTACTCTCAATAGGGCTATTGTTTACGAGATCTTACACGCAGAAGAGAAAGGCGCAAGGCGCAAGGCACTCCACATTTCAGATCCTATCGGAATTCAGTGTGTTGACTTTTCGACTATAAACATGGCCGAAATTGATGCTCAGACGTCGAATTTTAGTCATTCCAATAAGAAGCCCTGTCTTAATCTTATGAAAGCATGTCAGGGAGCGACATTCCACGGCTGAGCGTTGCTATGGGCGTTGTTGGAAGCTCTCCTTGCCATGGTATTTCTTTTTATCAGGAGACTCCCATGTCGTCCTTTGAGATACTATTGAGCTCATCTGTTCGTCTTTATTCATCCTAAGGCCTGCAAAAGTCGGATTTGTTGTCATGCTTGAGCGGATGTCGGGAAACACAACACGAATGAAAAGATTGACTAGATGATAAAAATAGGAATTTGCGGGGCATCAGAGGGTTCTAAAGTCGCTATTTCACTTAGCACAAGCTGGAAGTAATCAACATCGCTTATAGTTGATATCAATAGATGAATTAAGCCCTCAAGAGTCAAATCCGATGGGTATTAACACCCGGACAGTCATTGATGTTAAATGAGAGCAGAACGAACCATTAAGCTAGTCATCAAGTCATTAAATAAACCCTCTATTAACTTACATAGCTTTATCTCCAACATCTGAGATGTCACCATCTTGCAAATCCGGTATCTAGGTCTCGACCGAGTACTCTGTTATTTTGCAATGGACAGCATCAATGTGACATTGTGTCGCAGCATGATCCATCATCAGATGCATACCATGTTTTTCATTTTATGAATTCATGAGCCAACGTCGTTACAAACCAAAAAGTCAGCTATGGAGTCATTTCGGCAGGTACTGTCTGTGGTAGCCATTGTCAATTCACCGGAAGCAAAGACTTGGAAATGGTAGATGACAAGCTTCCAAAACCTGTACTTTAGGAGCTTATTCTATCGGTGTGCAGGCATAGAATAGCTTGCCAAGCAGCCATCATTGCATCGCTCTGAGCGGCTGAGTCGAGGCCATGCAAGAATATCTCTTTGTGGCATTCCGGATTCTTTGGGCGTGGTCAGAAAATTGTAACCCCTCAATGATTCAGCCGGATGCCAAAGATCTTTCCCCGAGCCATTGCCCAATTACATTGTGCTCAGGCCAACGGGTGGCGCATATCGTGGGTGGCCTCAAAACGCACTCTGCGGGATGACACGAACACCATTGAGACCCATTGACTTTAATACAGAAGAATTAGATCTACTCTAGAACAGATTGAAGCCAATTTTGGTTATTTACTGCGTGTGGGAGCCCTTGTTCGACATCTAGGTATGAATTCGGCCGGAGATGCTTTGAGGGCTTGGGCTACACAGGCTTTCACCACAACATTCCTCCACATCAACAGAGTGGCTTACCTAACCAATAGTAGCACAGCGATCTCCCCGTGTCTCTGAATCTGATCATGTTTGTTTGCTTCGCGGCGACTGATAATCAAGGTTGTGTCACCCCTTCTACCTTCACCGGTCGAAGCAGCAATCCATTCTAGGAGCTCAATCATGTCGGCAGTTCACATTCATGTAACTATTCCCCAGAAACCCTCGTATTCTTAAACCGAACGTGTTTGTGGAGAGCAGAGACACGCGTCTTGGGCGTTATGGAATGGGACGACTTGAGGAAGCGATGTGCTACGTTGTAGTCGTACGGCATGAGCGGGGAAACCAGCTTGGGTGACACCAATTCAGCCATAATAATCGACAGCTCGCTCTTCCCTACGATGGTAAGCTCCCCTCACTCATCAATCATTCATTGCTCATACACTCCTTCATCAGTGACCAAGATGGGTGAATTCGAAGCTACCAAGCTCAGAGACCCCTACATCTTTGTCAAGGCAGATGACTTCTTCCAAGGCCTCGACTCCCCTTCGGGCGGTGTAAAGCAGCCTGCCACTGTGTCCCTTCAGCCGTCAGATCAATTGCTTGACAATGGCAAGCCGAATCCTGCTGTCAGCCATGGAGCCATCTTCCGTTTCAATGATGATTCCCTCCTTTTGGTCCAATTCATGCGCCCTCAAGTCTGGAGAATCCGTTTTGATCCCAACAATCGAAAGGGATCCGAGTTCACAGACTACAATAGGTGAGCTATGAGATCCGTCCCTATAATTGGTCCTGGAAATGTCATGCTGACAATTGAAAGTCGCACAATCATTCGAGACACCCTCAGCCTTCTCATCAGCACTCTCGATGCCGTTGAGGGGATTGACTGGGCTGTAGAGATTATCGAAGATCCCAGATACTACATCCTCCAGTCTGTGATGAACCCAAAGACAGATCAAAGACAAGTTAAGCTTCAACTCTGGGTGCAGCGGGATCCCTTCCAAATCACCGCTGTCCGGGTCCTCAAGAGCCTGTCTCCGGCCGAGAAGCTGCCAGTGTTGCAGAGTCTTGATGCCAATACCAGCGACAAGCTGAAGCTGCATACTTCCAAGGGTGCTGAGGCTGCGGTCATCTGGAAGACCAAGCCACGGGGCCTTCAGTACCAAGGCAATGCCACTGTTCTCTCTGTGGAAAAGTCGGTCACGGCTGATTTCATGGGATTTGGAGAGCAGGGAGGCAAGCATCTCTTCAAGAAGAAGACATACATGAACTACTTCAGTAAGTGACACGGCGCTTTGGAAATTATGGTTCTAACGGTGCCAGACTTTGACAACATGCGATATCAGAATGTCTATGGCAAAGGGCCTCTCGATGACCGGGAGCCTCTGTACCACTCGGAGCCTTTCTGGATCGAAGTCGACTCTCACCCGGGATACCAGTCGCAGCTCGCCACTTTCATCGACAACTACTCTCACATCTGTGTCGATGTCGGTGTCAAGGACCAGAATGCTATTCGCGTGGCCACCAGGTTCAATAGTTTCCACTGCATCATGGTCGCAGGTGACACCATGCAGCATCTGATCCAGTCGTACACCTCCATTGTCGGCACTCCAAGACTGAAGCCACGATATGTACTGGGGTACCATCAGGGCTGCTACGGGTACGATAACCAGGAGATGGTTCTTGAAGCTGTCGAAGAGTACCGCAATTGCGGTTTCCCGCTCGACGGCATGCACATCGACGTGGACATGCAGGATGATTACCGCACGTTCACCATCGACAAGAGAGACAATCACTTCCCTGATCCAGTCAACATGTTCAAGACGCTCCGAGAGAAGGGTGTCAAGTGCTCTACCAACATCACTCCTTACATCAACTCGCTTCCCAACCAAGAGTACAACACTCTCAATGAGGGTCTCCAGAAGGGATACTTCATTGCAGACAGTCGAGACTTGGATCCATCAGCTCCCCACGCTCACGAGCAGCGCTACTTGGGATTCAGCGTCGGAAATCAGATCTTCAAAGCTCCACAGTACGAGAAGCCACCGTACTTCCAGCCAGACGACTACGACTTCTCTCAGGTCTTCAATAGCGGGAAGCCGTTCCATGGCGGCGTCTTTTATGGTTGGGGGAATGGCCACCCAGGTCACTATCCAAACCTGAACAACAAGGATGTCCGTAAGTGGTGGGGAAAGCAGTACCAATACCTCTTTGAGTGCGGCCTGGACTTTGTCTGGCAGGACATGACGTCTCCTTGCATCGCTGAGGAATACGGAGACATGAAGTCGTAAGTGGAGAATATCGTTTGACTTGGGAAGACTCCTAACGCTGTTTCAGTCTACCATTCCGACTCTTGCTGGACTCTGATGGCTGGTCTGGAGACCCAGATCGCGCAAAGCAGAGAAAGGCAATCGAGATCTGGTCCTTGTACAGCTACAACTTGCACAAGGCAACCTACCATGGTCTCGAAAACATCCACAAGCTCAGTCCTGAGCTATCTTGGAGAGAGAATAGGCGCAACTTCATCATTGGAAGAGGCAGCTTTGTTGGCAGCCACCGTTTTGCCGGTCTCTGGACTGGAGACAATGCTTCGACCTGGGACTTCCTTGACATCTCAGTTGCCCAAGTCTTGGCTCTTGGCATGTCTGGAATCACAATCTCTGGTCAGGATGTTGGTGGATTCGAGTTCATCGACGCTGAACGAGACTATGCCAACCCTGAGCTCTTGATTCGATGGTACTGCGCGTACTCCCTCCTGCCTTGGTTTAGGTGAGAGACTTGACCTTGCTCCTGTTCTTTGCTCACTCTCTTTCAGAAACCACTACACCAAGAAGCGCTACTGGGTGGACGGACCCAAGCAAGGTCAAATGAGAAAGGACGGAAAGCAGTTCCAAGAACCGTATGCTTACCAGAAGCATTACGATGAGAACAAGGACAAGTACCAGGGACGAGAGGCCATGCTTTACCGAGCTGTTCTTCCCGTCTGTCGATACTACATCCGTCTCAGATACAGTCTCATGCAGCTTCTGTATGATGCTATGTTTGAGAATGTCATCACTGGGTTGCCCATTGCTCGAGCAATGGTACGTCTCTCTCCCCCATTCACCGCCAAGTGCTAAAGGATCTAACCTCTTCAGGTGGTCACGGATGATATTGACAGAAGTCTCTTCACGGCAGACGTGAGTGCTCCCCTTCCAGACCTACAACGGCATGCTCACTTTTCGGTATAGAACCAATTTTTCACCAGAAGCCAGTACATGGTCAGAAACGACTTGCTTGTGGCGCCAGCCCTTCTCCCTGAGAGCAAACGCCAGACTCGCAAACTATATCTGCCATATCCTGACAAGTGGTACCCCATGAACCTTCGTCCAGATGAACCCATCGGTGTTGCTCTGCCCTCTGCTGCCGATGGCGGAAGTCGGATCGAGTACGGTTGCCTCATCAGTGATCAGGACTCTCAGCTGCCGTACATCACCCCCATGTATATACGGGAGGGTAGGATGTCAACGCCAGACGTTCAGAAACAAGTGTTAACAATGATTAGGTGCCATCATTCCCAAGATCCAGGTCAGGGATTACATTCCCGACCCATCTCTCGCCCAGCAACCAGCCAATCCGATCACTTTGCATATCTACCCAGGGAAGGACAGTGTAGGTTTTCGATCAGGACTCCACAATCTCAGTCGCCTTGCTGATACTGTATAGACCTACAAAATGTATCTTGACGACGGCATCTCCAGAGAGAGCGCCCCAGAGGCACCTGTCCCGGGACTGAAGATTGGTGACTCGAAGGCGGCGGGCAAGTACTGCGAGGTCTTGATCCAACAGGTAAGTCGTATGGCTTTTCTTTCAGATACTTATAAAGCTAATAATTCTGAAAGGAGACAAAGATTTCCAATCAAAACTCCTCCGTCCAGTTTGAGCGCACAGTGACAATCAGCTCAAAGTGGAACAAATTCGGTGATCTGTCTGAGATCGTGGGCTCCAAGTACACAGTGGTCTTTTGGCACGACCCGTCTGCAAATCTCAGCTCAGTCAAAGTCTCATCGGCCAACAACAAGGTTTCAAACGACACCAACAACAATTATCGTGCAACAATTGTCACTCTGCCTGTTGCTGATGCTCACACTGAGCATGGGGTCACTATCCAGCTCACCCACGGTGCCCTGGGCTAAGCAGCCTGGGAGACCGTTCTCCTATTTTCATCCTTTCTCATGTTTTGGATGTAACAAATTGCTCAAAATTGGAAACTCGACCCGTCAATGAGCCTCTGGATGGTCTCTTTCACTTTTATGTTCACCCAACCTTCAACACAAGCTTTAATATGTGGACTCGTGTCTTTCTATGTAATACAAACAGACTGAATAACAGTTTTACTTATTCTCAATCGGCTGTACCACCCATATCATTGCCACTGTTCCGCTAATGTGAACCTATGCCGAGACCCAAGCATGTATCTTGCGGCATCTATCTCCAAGCCGCAACTGAATAGAAGGCGGGCCCCTCAATTGCCTCGGATACAAATGCGGCCTCAGGGAACTGAAGCTAATTTGGTAGATCGTGAGCCTCTGTGGCTCGCGTCAGACGTCGCGTCGATATTGACAAGCTATGATGTGAGCCTACGATTAGGTTTTCGATGCTGTATCGAATCAGCTGATTATGATGCTGTAAAATCCCGCGGCTGATACCTTGCATGCTCTTTCTCATTTGAGCGGTGCCATCTCAGCCTCGCTTCACAGTATGATGGGTCACACAGCATTAAACCGAAGTAATCGGCGTCTTTTACTCAAGCAGCTTACAAGCGATCACTCGGCTAGGCGGCATTGTTGTCTTGCAAAGTGTGGTACAAGATTTGTAGGCTGATGCTTGCATCGAAGTGCAAATGTCGCTTACGATCGTCACGTCCATGACGCGGAGCCCATTGCCTAATGTCTCATAACTCAGCCGCACCTCTGTAGAGTTCGGGTTGCAGAGACCCCCCGCATCTCCCAGGCAGTCCCACCATGGCTTTCAAACAGGTATCGAAAAGAGTCTGGATCAGCCAGCCTGACCGAGCTGATCCAAGCTGACCCAGGTCGAGCCTCGTGGAAGATACTTGTCGGTAAATACGACATGGCGGCTTGCCACTAACTTTGTGGAGCCAGAAATCTCTCAAGGTTACTGGAGCTGGCCTTCGATTGACTTTTCAAGGCTTTTGTTTTGGGCAACTGCAATATCGATCATCGCAAATGGGTAATATCATTACAAATGGCTGAAACCTAATTACAAAACAAGTATCTATAGCTCTGTCTAAAGAGCTTGTAGGGAGTGATCATGAAGTCCTCATCCGTCAATGTTCGTGCATCTCGTATATGACATCGGTGCCTCTAAATGATAGCCAACGTGGAAGTTGGGAACGGGTATTAATGAAAGTCGTGAAGGGAAAAGTCATGCGCCGCCAAACTCCAACTTTTAAGTGTAGATGATTCGGGGGCCAGCAACATCGGGGTTCCAGGAGACCACGTCGTTGTCGTAGACACCAACAAGCTCGAAGCCCTCAGTTGTGCCGGCAGCCTTGCAGTCTGTCTTCTGGGTGAGGTAGGCGTTGTAGGTGGCATCCCACGAGGCAAACGAGCCGAGGCTGGCACTGAGACGACCGAGGTGGATGTTGCGCTGGTTGCCAGGACCCCAGCCAGAGGTAGGTCCGGGAGCTGGGCTGTTGCTGGCAAAGAGGTCGAGCTTCTTGCTTCCAGTGAGGGTGGCTCCGTTGTCGAGGTAGAAGGCAAACTGGCACTGCTTGCCCTCGGCCTCGGAGGGGTAGGTAAAGGTCAGGAGGGTGGTGATGTCGTTGCCATTGTTGCTAGTGGACTTGGAGACCAGGCCCTCAGTTGCAGAGGAGATGGCACCGTTGCGGACATTGTAGTGCCAGATGGCAGAGGGGGCGAAGAAGGGATCATCCCGAACCGTGAGGGGAGCTGCTAGGCCGGAGGCGGCGGCGAAGACAGTAGCGGCAAGAGTCTTGAAGAGCATGTTGGACTTAGTGGAGAGGAATGGGTGAGAATAGTAGAGATGTTTATTGAAGTGATTGGTGTGTTGGTTGTTGAGAAGCTGTTGTTTGAATGATGAGTTTCTATCGAGGACCGAGGCCGTCTCTTATACTTGACGATCTTCTAGAGGAAGCATGATGTGCAACAAGATTTGATATTCAGCTCTGCCGTCTGCCGTCGCCAAGACAGAGTACACCCAGCATCTTCTGGGATCAAAAATAGCGCTCACGCGGCATATCCCTCGCATCACAAGAAAGGCGTCGAGCACAGCCAGAAACAGGCGGCTCCGCCATCAGCCATGGCAAGGTTGAGATCGCGGTTGAAAGACGGGAAAAGGCGGGGAAGCGTGATATCACCAAAAGGCGACCAATAGAGATCAGGCGGCGTCGAGCTATTGACTTGAAGCCATCCGCTGGGAGACGGAGAGCTCGAGCAAACGACGCTTGCCTGGAAATAGTAATGCCTGTTAAGCCACGGTCTAACTAGCTGCCTGTCCAAGCTGGAGTGTGGCATTGCCCGGATGCTACTGCAAACGCATCACGAGGCCTTGAAAGTGGCTTGCTTACTGCCGAAAGATGGCGGAACATGCAGATATGCTTAACTCAAATGAGCCCTGTCGGGCGCCCATCTTGGAAAAGAGGCCTTCAGCTGAAGGAATACAGCTACGTAATTGAATCCTAGGACTGTTGGTCCGTGGAAAACTGAAGAACTCAGCAAGGCAAACATCCAATGAGACCAGGGGTGAATAATGAGAGCTTCGGTGTCAGCCTCAGCCCAGTCCTCAGTGGCGTACTTCGGGTGCTATTGTGTCGCCGCTTTGTGATTTTCTGCCTTGTCTCTCATTCAGCTGCAAGCCATCGTTTCTTACGGTCAAGCGGAGTGTCTCTGCTCCCGCAAGTCCTATGAGGGGTTTATTGGAACTCGGGAGAACCAGACAGAGCCTAGAGAATGCCCATACTGTCATTTTGATTCAATTGGGAATCTAAAGATCTCACCAGCGTGTATTGGTCAACCGGCGAGGGGAAAAACGAGGCTTCGCTTGCACCAAATTGCAGGCATACCTAGTAGGTAGGCTCTCCCAGATCAAATGCAAGTTGACTGAATTCTTGTCAGGCCTCTTGATACTACCCAAGGCCGAATGTGGAAACGGAAATGCTTTCTGTTCAAATTTGAAGGTTGCATAACACCAATGAGGACTTTTCAAGTATTTTTGTTGGATGTAAGCAATTCTCTTTGTTGAAGTCGAAACTGGGCTGCGTTCCTGGTTCATCCCTCCGAGATCACACCCTAAGCCAGGCTACCAGGTTGAGCTTTTCTACTCGAATACGTTTCGTTGTCATGCTTTCTCATACTCATAGCGATAGACTTCAGTATTGCGCCTTCGTCAAACGTAGAGGTTAGGGGCTTCATTTCCAGTTAGCAGCCAGGGGACCAAGATATGAATCAAAGAATTATTACTGGGCTACAGCCCACTGCCAGGTTCGGTACTTGTGAGTATCTATCATTTCATCATCCAACAGCGCAAGGCTGGAGTAGATGGCAAAATCCAGACGCGTGTGATAGCTTTCTCAGAGTCGGCAGCGCCTATTCAAGCCTCCAGTCCATAATTGGTCTAACTTCTCATGGGCTGTAATGAAGGCAAGCTCTATCATCTAGTAGCAACTCAAAATCCATTCCGTTCTCTCGTTCTCGTTCTTGTTCAGTTTTGCTGTCCCACGTCTTTGTCACGTCGTAACGTTGTTCGCTGCTCCTCTATTATCCTCGTGCAGTCTTTTACTTCTACCTAGACAAGAACATCATTAACAAAGACTAGTAGACGCTACTTAAGGCTGCAAAATCCTCCAGCATAAAACCAAGAATCAATGTTCTTACTCTGAGCCCTCTTCTCACTAAACTTCCCGACATCACAATCTCATCCACCATGTCGACTTCGATTGATCAACGACTCCACGTACGCTTCGGTGTGGACACTGTGACCATCTTTGCGTACAATACTGCAAATTCATGGATGGTGGTAGGAGCTACCATGGCAGTACCCCTGCTCTGTGGTGGTAACTATGGCCTCTTCTGTGCAGTGATTGCTGCTGTCACAATCATGGCCATTATTCACATGGGCTACCTGGAGTTGGCTTCGGCCTTCCCTTCAGCGGGTGGTCAGTTCAGGATCGTGTACAATGTTTTCCCACGCTCATGTCGGGGGTTCGCCTCATTCTTGACTGGATGGTTCACCATCTACTATTTCGCAGCTGCGATTGCATCGTGCGGTTGGTTCATGGCTAAAATGGTTCTCCAGCTGGTTAGTCTTTGGCACCCTGGGTACACCCCAAGCTTCTGGCATGCCATGTTGATTCACCTCTTGCTGTGTGCAATTGCCTGGATTTCGAGTACGCGTTTCCCCGCTTCCATCAGGTTTCTAGGGCCTTTCACCTTTTGCCTATCGGGATGTGGCTACATCATTTCCGGGATTCTCGCCTACGTCGGGCATACGAGCTGGTGGCAATCTGGCGGCTTCCGGAACACCAGCGGGTGGCCTGATGGATGGGCAATGATCATTGCCATTACTTCCAGTCTAGCAGCTTTCTCTGGTCTCGACGCTCCAGCTCATCTAGCAAGAGAGATCCGAGATCCTTGGCTCATGGCCCCCAATTCCATTGGTTTTGCTGGAGGGGCATCTGCACTGCTGGCCTTTGGATGGGCCATTATTCTGGGATTTGGTATCACGGACATTGATGCCGTTGCACAGGCCGAGCTACCTATCCTGGAAGTTTATAAACAGACATCCGAGGCCGTGCCAAATCCCAAGGCTCTGGTAACATTCTGGGGGGTCCTTTACATTGTGGTCTTCTACAACATGCTCCTGAACCTCTTCATATCTTCAGGCCGTGTGGTCTGGTCCTTTGCCAAATGTGGCGGCTGCTCGACCTCGCATCTCACGAGGCTCGACTGGGGCAGTCCTCTCAGGGCCACCGCAATTATGTTCGCCCTGCAGGTTCCAGCTGTTTCCCTCTTTGCGATCCCGAATTTCACTCACGCCTCCTTGGCCAATCTTGCAGTGTTCTTTCTAAACATCACGCTCGCCCTTCCACAAGCAGCGCTGCTCTTTCGTGGGCGTGGACGTCTGACCAGGAAGCGGTCGGGCTGGGGAAGTTATGGATACGGCATCAATGCTGCTTCTGCTCTGCTTGTGGCCTTCTTTTCTGTCCCACTGCTCTTCCCTACATCTGTGCCGGTTACAGGACTTTCCATGAACTATCTGGTTGTGGTTGTGGTCGTCCTTGTTATTCTGATTCCACTTCGCTGGTGGTACTTCGCCTTTAACAAAACTTTTAACCCTGAGAATAAGGAGCAGGAAGAGGGAGAGGTAGCGGAAGAGGAGGAGACTCATGGCCAGCAAGAGACTCAGGGGGACAAAACCGAAATGGTTTGAGATCGTAACAGACAATTTGACATCAAGCGGCTTATCTTCATTCTTGTATTATTTTTAATTTAGTTCCTTCATTCTAACAGAAACTGCCCCTGTGGAAACGATTATGTGGTGCACTATAATAAACCCTCCGAGATCGTCTGTTCATTTACACCTCCTGTTGCGATAATCTGCGTTTGAGGAGATTGAGTTCCCGTGATCTGTTAGACAAACACCAACAGCAAGCAGCAGTTGCCTCTCTTTTGGGAACGGCAATAAACAGGGGAATCCTTGATGTTGTCGCGAAGGGCCACGTAAAGACAAAAGTTCGGAGCGGCCAAAAATGCTAAAATCCTCCTTCCATGGCAGTGGCCTTGGCTCATGGGCAGTAAATGTTCAAACATCTACCTTCAGAATCCTCGCTCTCGACGACCCTACCAGGAATAAACGTGAGAGGTTCCAGAGAGGTGCATTATTCTCCGACTATTGATTCGGCCATTAGAGGCGGTCATCTGCCCAAATTCTTTGCCTCTGGCTCGGTGGTGCTTTTTTTCTTCAATTGCCTAGATGCTCTGGCCTAAACACTATTGAAACCGGCTGGTTCGTGTTGAAGGCCAACTATATAGGCCAGTCCTACCTTATCATAAAATAACGGCGATAGTTCGGACATTCCTTTTCACGGAGCCATTCATTTCCAATCTAGGACGAGTTTAAAGATAACTAATGGCTGTGTGAACGGGTTCCTTTCCCCCGTCAACTCCATCCTCAGCCCGGCCTATACAGCCAGACCGCTCACACAAGTTACATGAGGCGCTCCCTTAGCACAGAAGAGACCTGCACCGCTGATGTTACTACTCATAGTCCTTTGGAGCTATCACTTTCCTGGGCTAGATGAAACCTATAGGTGTGTACTACGAGGCTTGGGCCAGCACGGCAAGATGATCAGTCATGTTTTTGCCATCAAGGTCCAGTCTCAAGGTACCTACCTATAGTGCTACGTACCTCCGGTGAAGCAGCAATCCCGTTCACTGAGACCTCTATTAGGTCTTCTCTTGTCTGTTCGTATTCGCAAAAGATCAAGACTATGCCGAATACTGGGAGATTCATGACCAGGTACATGACGCTTTGCACCTACGCTTACTCTAGCCAAGGTTACGTCTTCAATGTTCCTCCCTTGATTCCAATTCCAGTTAGACAAGACATGCCCTAGCATTGATGATTGGGCTGAAGTTCCGACCCCGGAAACTATCGGCTGCATGATGCCCCGTTTGGGGAGATCAGAATCATCTCGCTAGTACTTCAGGATCTGGGCACCACAGCACGTGTACCGCGCAAAGCCGAACCATGCAAGCTCACCGATGCAATTCTTCAAGTTGGGAAAACGCCATGATTGGCATGCCAAACTGTGGATGCATTCAGTGAGATACGGTAAAGACAAATTCGAGGTCAGCCTTTTTGATGCACACACCAGCCCTCCCTGTTGAGCCACGCCGATCAACGAACCGGACAAGGCTTATTACTTATGAGCCCAATGGAACTTTTGACCAGATAAAGACAAACCTTTCCCAGGCACAGAGCCCGAGCGTGCCCCGTACCCCTGAAGCTGAATCCGGGGTTAGCTCGGTGAGTCGAGATTGCTATGCCGAGAAACGTGGGGTAGCGCGGAGAGGCTTGCGGCCGTTCAGGTGAACACACCGAATCAAATCTTGAAGATCTTGCGTCTGTACGGTGAGCATCGGCAGAGCTGATGTGTTCCCCGGGCCTTCGAGAGCAGCTTTCATCTGATAACACGTCCTCAACAAAACCCGAGCTTAGCCGACCCAGCCACGTAATAGCGACCTTATCCCTGCCCAGTCAACAACGGGGAGGCTAGGGTCACCTAGGTGAGTCAATCTGGCCCCCCCTAAACCGACGCAAGACGGCTTCAAGGTTAGCGTCGCCGCCCTCTTTGCCAACCAAGACAGGGCGCGACCCCACAAGGTCAGCTTCCATTGGCAACGAATTTCGTGATTGTCGTTCTGAAGCAAGCCCTCCACGCGGTTTGTTGGGGAACCTGGCGCTTGATATCACGCCGCCCGCGGAATCTGGCGGCGTGGCAGTCCACCATCACACTCAAGGGGGCTGACACGGCCGAAACCGGGGAGGGAGAATCCGCCCACTTGACAGTTTCCAGAGAAACTCGCCGTCAGAAGCCATAGCTATCACTAGAAATATTTAAGAGTCATAGTGCAAGACGTCTTGCTTTTCTCCTGCAACTCTGTAGTCATCGTCCGTGATCATCAGCTTCAAAATGGCCGAAGTCCTGAGCGTCAGGGAGCAGCAGCGCTGCACCTGGGAATATTTCGCTGTTGACCTCGCAGCTGCAGCTTTCGCATCTGCCCTGGTTACTCCCTGGGTGACTGCAATCGACAAGTGAGTGCTTCAACTCGTCTCCCGATGGAGATGCTGTGTCATGCTGCTCCAAGCCTTCCGTCTCATCATGTCGAGGTTGTCTAACCTTGGTATGAGTAGGATCGTCTTCAACAAGGCCACCACCGGTGCTTCTGTCATGTCCTCGGTCCGCAAGTGGACTTCCAAGCCCAAGGCAACCTTTGCCTCGCTCTTCATTCCCTTCCTCGTCTACTTCGGAACCTACGCTACCGCCAACCTCTTCGACTCGTTCAATGCTATCCAGCACGACCTCGATCCCTCCATCGTCTGCTCCACGCCCGCCAAGTTTGCCGCCACCACGACCGTCAGCTCTAGTCTGTGCATCTTCAAGGATGCATACTTTTCTAGAATGGCCAGTGGTTCTCCTGTACCTCTGCTGAGTTATGCCCTCTTCTCTCTCCGGGATGCTGTGACCATATATGCTTCGTTCAACCTCCCGAACATGCTCGCTCCCAAGCTCGCCGAGTTTCCGTTCTCCTCCATCACGCCGTTTGCCGAAATATTCAAGTCGGATGAGTCGAGATTGAAGATGGCACAGTTGTTCATGCCGGCGGCGTCTCAGCTTGTCAGCACCCCGATTCATCTTTTGGGCTTGGACCTTTGTGCTCGTCGATCTTGGATGCCGATTCGGGAACGTCTGAGCGTCATCAGACAGTACACTGGGTTTGCTACGCCTTTTCGAATGATGCGCGTCCTGCCTTCATTTGGAATCGGCAGTGTGGCCAACACTGGATTCAGGAAGTCCATGATGACGCAGGTGATTTGACCTGTCTGGATCGTTTGAGTCTTTGACTGAAAAGAGTTTCAACACGAACACTCCATGATAGCCTCAACGCGGAGATAGATGAAAATAGATGACATTGAAAAGCACAAGACAATTAGAGAATAGACTAAGCAAACTGATTTACCACAAGAACCGCAACTCACTCCAAAGCTTCCTAGTATAGTTGATGAACATATGAACCATGTGGACAGTATCAACAGCTTTTATTTATTAAGACATGAGTTCATCCTTCGATCTCAGTGGTGACCAACCTGGGGTCTCCACAGCACATTGAGGATAGCATCGCCCGAACCAGCGATCAGTGGATATTATGATGATGAAAGTGGGCACGGTGAAGCTGCCACGTGCTCCCCATACTCTGGGGAATCCAAGGGCTGTTTAGATCCAGCCAGGCTCTCTTCGGACACGCAATTCTATTGCGAGATCACCATGTAATTGAGAATTCTCCAAACATTATCTTTTCATGTTCCTTCTTCCCAAACACAAAATTGCCGTTAGTTCATTGTACCCAAATGTGCGATGAAAGAACAAAGAACCCGAGCATGCCGAGGCACGTTCGGCACACTCGGCATCCGATCCCGAACGCGAACAAGGGGATTAAGCCTTAGTTAGACAATATCAAGTATTAAATGCGAGTATGAGCCTTGATGAGAAGTGCAGTCCCACAAGTTTTTGTCGTTTTGACACTGGCCTCCCGATGGGGCTGTCAAGAGGTACAGGGTAAGTCGTGACACAAAGAAACACACAACTGACTCAAAGTCAGAACTGGATAACACAAGGCTTTTTGTCCAAGGTGGGTTTATATATGATGAACTGCGAGTGCCGAGTTTTTGGGTGATTTCTTTCATGTGTTGAAGCTTTGTGTATATGTGCATGACTCTACCGTCCCCGATAACCTAGCAATAATTCACCTGGCGGCATGTGACGCGTACTCACCCTGACTAGGGTCTATGGTCGTACACGCATTAATGGTTCCGATAACGAGC
This sequence comes from Fusarium neocosmosporiellum, assembly GCA_006518225.1. Taxonomy (NCBI): domain Eukaryota; kingdom Fungi; phylum Ascomycota; class Sordariomycetes; order Hypocreales; family Nectriaceae; genus Fusarium; species Fusarium neocosmosporiellum. The sequence goes on along the minus strand of SSHR01000887.1, from coordinate 368 downwards.
ATCTGTATAGAGCAGGCGCTGGGCCCCGTTGTCTGCATAGCCATTGCATTGCAGGGCTTCTGGCCTGCACCCTCAGTCCCCGACCAGGGTGGTCACTGCACGCGGGTCTGCTTGACGATCCGGGGTGTCTCTGTTAATAGCTTGCCTTTGATTGGCTTGCACAACTTGTCAACTACATCCCATCAGTGATCCTAAGGCTCCAAGCCGTACCTCGCCCCACATTGACCACGTGATAGCCTTAGTACAAGCGGGGTACGAAAAGTTAGCTCAATAAAGCTATCACAGCGTCGCATTTCCAGCTGAGGCAAAAGGGAATGCGCACTCCACAAGTTGCAGTGCTAGATGGTCCTATAGGCTGAATGTGACAT